>VXBB01043981.1:1259149-1334007 GCA_013399915.1 Illadopsis cleaveri
CACATTCGGGATGGTTTGCGCGTTTTCCGTGCTGTGAAATGGGTGCGTGTGGGTCGGTGCGGTCCTGCCCTGTGGTCAGCGCGGGCGCCTGGGTTGGGAAGCTCGGCGATGTCGTGAACTTCAGTGTCCCCGGCGCTGGTGGAGCCGTGACCCTGCCACGTCCCTTCCGCACCCGCCGTTTTTGGGTTATGGGAAAACCCTGGGAGTTACTCAACACAACCCGTTCTGCCGAGCTGCCGGGTGGGTTTCTTGCAGCGAAAGCATTTTCCGCCTGTTGCTGGTTTCCTTTATTTGGCATGATGCTCTCTAGAAATCTTCAGCCCCAAGGTGCCTGCGGTCCGAGCTGGACTGTGGTTCAAGTCCGTGCAGCACCATTGGCTTTGGAAGCGTTCCCCCGGGCTGACCAGGCTCTCTGCACGCAGAAGGACAATGCCCATTGTGTGCCCAGGTCTGTGTGATCCCCACATCCCTCCTTTCCGTAAATCTGCACGATGCCTCTCCAGTGAGGCAGTCTAGGGGCAGGCGCCGGCAGTTGGACTTGGGGGATGAAGATCTGCTGGTGTGACACTGTTGGAAGATCATAAGTGTGGATGTCACGGCGAGGCCGGTGTGCCCATGGCTGCTGCTGGGACAAAAGCTCCCTGTTCGCATACAGCGTTGTGTTTTGAGCTGCCTGTGTTTGCAGCTCGAGGGGTGGGAGCTCTCTTTAAAGTGTCTTTAGTCGCTCAAGACTTCGTGTTTTCCCTCCCGTGCCGTCTCTACCATTTGATAAGTGTGAGCTCATGCCAGAGGCTCGCAGGTAACCAGGGAACTTAATTTCCAACCACCTCATGATGCTCCCAGAAGTGTTAGCCCCGTGATTTAGGTCTCATGACCAAATCCTGCCTGGCTTAGGCAAAAGCTGGAAAGCTCTGGGTTTCAGTCTGTGGGCCACCCTTCCTTTGCTGCTTAAGAGCCCTTTTCTCAGAGTTACTGTTACCTGTGATGCTGAGCGCTCCACAGCGGTGCTGGGATCCCCAATCCAGGCTCAGGGGATTGCTGCAAAGCACTGGGGTGGGATGGTAGCAGCCCCTGTGCACCTGCCCTGCCTTTGCCTGTGGCTGAAAGAGGCCCTTCCTCTTGTCCCTCTGCCATGAGCTGGCACTAAGCCTGTAAAATCAGATTTTTTTGCAGTGGGAAAGTGTGTCTGGCCTCCCCCAGGCCTGGGGGTGCAGCACGTGGGTGACCTCGCAGAGTGTCCCCATTGCCCATCTTGGTGCAGGGTTTGCTGCCTGGGGATGCTGAGCCCTGAATCTGCCCTCCCCTCTGGAGAGGAGGCCAGCCCCAGGCTTGGTCAGAGCTCCCTGTGGGACAGAGGCAAGGTCAGATCCCTCTGAAAAGACTTGTTAAAATTTCCAGAGATTGCTGTAGACTGTGCTTCAGCTGATTGAATGAAAGTTTGTTGAGAGGCACCGCGATTGAATTTGGTTTTGCCAAGATTTAACTTTCTGCAGTAGCGAAGATTGAAGGGTTTCACTTAAATACTTGCTTGCATTTTTAGATTTATCTTGATATATAACATCATCCTTTTCAGGATTATTGAAAATTAATGCTGAGG
Source organism: Illadopsis cleaveri (assembly GCA_013399915.1). Lineage (NCBI taxonomy): Eukaryota > Metazoa > Chordata > Aves > Passeriformes > Timaliidae > Illadopsis > Illadopsis cleaveri. The sequence continues at coordinate 1,260,747 of VXBB01043981.1, forward strand.
CTCTGGTCTTACTGGAAAAGACTTAATAAATTCACTTTTCCTGGAGGCCGTGATGCTCTTCTTATTTTGAGAGGGTTAAACTCCTGCCACAAAAAATGCTGTTCTGTTGACAGGTGTCTCCTGAGCTCTTGCAGCTGAGAGTGTGCTGGTATCAGAATTGCAGCTTCTTTAAACTGTTGAAGGTGCTGTTTCCCATGTGTGTAAATGAAATTATAAGTACTAGATAGGTGATCATTGATGGTGAAATTACTCTTTCACAAAGCGGGCTGCAATCTCGTGCCCCTGCTAGAAATTTTATTACTCTTAATAATTACAGAGTGTAAAGGGTTGTGTCATTTTGACATTGTTATTCCTGTAATTTAGAAAGTGCTCTTTAGACTGTGGATATGTCTGTGGTAGAGGAAAGATGTTTTAAGGGAGTGGGTCTTATCTCCAGCAGTGATTTGAGAAATCTCTTACATGATTAAGTTAAAGTTCAGCCAGCTGCACTTGGGTTTTACGGTTATTCTTCCTCTGAAAATGGATTCAAAGCAGGTTATCAAACCTTCCGGGAAAGAAATTTCAGGGGAATGCACTTAAATGCTGGCATTACCACAAGTGTTATTCCCTTGGAATGACATATTAAGGAAGATATCAGTTACTAATGTTCATAGAGGCTTCTAGTTTTATCTTCTCTCTGCCTGTACTCAGTGAATGTGTCAAAGGAGAAACTCAGTGTCTGAAATTGCTGCAGTTTTGTGGGAAGCCATCGTGCTCTGTGAGGAGCAGCACCTTTCTGATACTTTTGCTGCAAACAGGTGGTTCCTTAATTTCATGTTGGAACAGATATTTTGCAGCAAGTTATTAAAAAACAAAAAAATCAGCATTGGCCAGTGGCCCTAAATCTGTATTTAACAGAGCTGAAGAAGCAATTTGATTTTCTTCTGGAGTGTCTGGTGTCAGTAAGCACCTGGTCTTGGCTAAGGGTGAGGAAGGAGGAAGGCGAGAACAAACCTTTACATGCCTTTTCCCCCTGTTGTCTGACTGGCAGTTATTTGATTGCGTGTTTTTAGCTTGCTCTCACATGCCCTGTACCCTGCAAACTCCTGCAGGGGCTGGGATTTGGTCACTATCATTTGTCTGACAGGAGTTGTGACAGTGTCTTTTTTTCTTTCCCTTCACAAAACCTTGGCCAGCCTTTTTTTGGTTCTTTTTGCCAAAATAAGGGCTTTTTCAGTCCATATTTAGGTGCTGCTTGCCATGCTTTTCCTGCCCTCGGAGAGGTGGGATGTGGGTGCAGCTTGTGTGCAGTCTGGCTTCTTTGCACCCACCTATGCAGGGCCAGACCTCAGCTCTGCTGAGCTGCAGGACAGAGATAGATATATAGTGTCAATTAAATTTGTTGTTTGTTTTAGATTTATAAATAAGTTTTAAACAGATATTTATCCAGGTGCACCTGCCCTGTCCCTCACTTCCATGGCCTTGAGACCATCTGATACATGTACATACCAGCTCTGCATGTGCAGACACCCTGGAAGGCAGGATGTGGTGGAGGGACTGATGAAGAAAGCTCCATTTGCCAGGTTTTATTTACAAAATATTTGCCATGTTGCTCCCTCACCTGCTTGGCATAGGGCAGTCATGGTCCTTGCGATGGGACACTCACCCTTACCCTGGCTCCTATGCAGGGGGAGGACAAACAGGAGTGAAATGTGGATTTGAAGATCATGAATTTTATATTGATACATATTTTTGCCTTTGGAATCCAGAGTTCTCTCTGTTTCCATGCAGTAGCAGTGGGAGGTACCGCCGGGGGCATCCTGTGCCTCGTTACTGCCCCGAGCACTTCGCACATCCCTCGCTCCTCGTGCCCACGCGCCGTGGTGGCATTTAGTGATTTCTGGATCCTTCAAGCAGATAAACACCAAAACCTGGGGGTTTACGTAACAAAGTGGGAGTGGGGCTCGTGTCTGTCAGACAGCTCCAGCCCCCAGACACCCATCTGCTGGTGTGGGGAGAGGGGGAGAAGCTGTCTGCTGGCTGCTGCTCCCACACTGGAGAGCTGGGACCCCAAAGGAGCTGGGATGGCCCCAGGCAGAGAGGAGGCCACGCTCCCCCGAAGGGAGGCCAGTTTTGTCTCAGAGAATAGGAACTTCTATTTAAAAACAGTTGTGGCTTGCATGAGTCTAAATAGATGCAGGTCAGGGAAATCTTGCTGAAAAAGGGTCAGGGAAGGGGGATGGAGCAAGTGCCAGAAGATCTGCTGCTGTTCCTGCAGTGAGCATGGTATCAGTTCAGTGAGGGTGACAGCGTGCCTGGGGTTTATTGCCTAACCGAGATGTGGGGCTTTAATATCGAGGTAATTACCTGAGACAGGCTTACTGGACTACCATGCTTGGTTGGATGCCAGTAAAATCTGGCTGAGAGTGGGGCTGGGTGGGAATGAACCCTGGCACACAGAGTGTGCCCATCTGTGCCAAGTCCTCACTGAAGCCGGTGTTGGCTGTGTGTGGTGTTCGTACCTTTGTGCTCTTTGGTTTTCTGCAATTTGTTTGCCCTTAATTTTTCCCTTTTGCTCCCTGGGGACACAGAGTGGACCACATTGAGCTCCATCAAATAAAATGGTGCTGCACCTCCAGCAGGATTTGACAGCAATATAGCCAGTTTGCATTAGTTACCTTAGTATGATAACGTTGTCCCTTCCTCCTCTATCCTGTTTTCTATGGCAGAGGAGGAATAGATAAAATAAATGGTCTTCTGCCCTAAGGAACTCACTGGTTATGGAGAAAGGCTTTAATAAAAGGGCAAGTGTAATAAAAAAGGTGAATAGTGGTGGGGTGCACATTTTGCAGAAGAGAAAGAGCACCCCTCCACTGGCCACCCGTGGAAAGCCTCTGGGAGAGGAGTTGCAGGGCTGAGGATGAGAAACCTCATCACTATTGGCAGGTTTATTTGACAGAAGGAGACTTTTCTGTCTAGGTGGGCGAGTCCTGTGCACACTATACTGACAGCAGAAAATATTCAGAATATTCATGGTGTTAAGATCTATTTTCCTGGCTTACACCTGCTAGTGAAGAAAAAATTAAACTGCATTTCCCGGATTGCATTTTTCAGGTCAGGCTGTGAGTGGGCATGATTCCTGTCTTCATTTTTCTTTCTGCTGGTGCAGTGAGCCCTTGTGTGCAGCCTTCACATGAGGATTCTTTTTTGGGAGAAATAAGATAAGCCTACTGAAAAACACCTGGTGCTTCCCTGGGCTCTCCCAGGACTGGCACCAAGATCCCAGTGAGCTGGGGGCACTTTACATCTTCCCCAAGGCTGGGGAAGGTGGTCCAGGCACAGAGGGTCCTCTCTTCTCCGGGACAAGCGTTCCAGAGTGCAGAGACAAAAGGCAGTGCCAGGCAGACAATGTCCCACAGAGCAGCGCTCTGACAGCCTCTGTCCCAGCCTGTGCAAGTGGCTGATTCAGAGCCAGTTGCAGTTTCTGGTTGTCTGGCCATGCAAGAACTTGCTTCGCTTTTCCCTCCGGGATCTGCCGATGCCGTGTCCTGGGGCTCTCCCTTGCCACTGGCACTGACTCATTGCTGAACCACTTCCTAGAAACTTCTCCCATTTTACCAGCTGGACTGCTCACAGGATTTTTTAAATCAGAAATATTCATCTCTTCTTCTTCCTGCTTGTCTCTGTCCCACCCAGAAAACACCCACTGGTGAGCACAGTGCTCGCTGCATTGCATTGGGTCAGATGAACCTCACAGCACAGGCTTCTCTCACCATCAGCTGGGCTGACTCCTGCTTGAAGCCTCCAGGAAGCTCTTGGGCAGAGGGGGGGAAATAAACCAGCAAGAGTAATTAATGGCACCTTTCCAACACTTTCAGTAGCCTGAGGTGTTGTGGCCATGGCAGGAGCTCGTAACTGCACCCCAATACCTGGCTAAAGCCAACCCTGCTGTTGGCACTTTTCTTTATTTAAAAGGTAAGTGTTCTTTTTCCCAGCCAGCTTTGAATGTGACACACAAGAGGTGAAAGAATTGGATGGTTTCTACTTGAATTTTCTCTTTCAATTGAAGTAAGATGCAGTTGACTTCGCATGAAGAGCACAAATCTGCCTTATTTGTGGTTCTCTTGGGTGCACAGGGAAGCACTCGTAGCTGCTGGGGTCTTCTAGGGCACTCAGCTGTCCTCTCTCAGTCACAGCTGAAGGGCTGCTGAAACAATTTGGAGAGCAGGCAGTGCATCATAGTCTTTTTAGAAAGAAGTACTTTGTTTTCTCATTTCTCTTTTGCTATTTATGTAGTCCCCGTGAGATGTTCTGAAGTATATTTTTCCATGACTGAGGTTTCCTGCAAATTGATTTTTTTTTCTGTGTCTGTGTCCCACCCAGTGTTAAGTCTTACCAAGAAAGAATAGTAGATGACTCACGGTGGCTTTGAAATCTCTGTGGTTAGACCTGATCCTGCAGAGTTTTGGCAGCAGTTATGGCAAGTGAGCCATTTTGTTCACCAGGAGAAAGAACTGGCAAGATGGGAACTGCTGCCTGAGCCTGTTTAGCCTTTTTTACTTCTCTCCCAAAACTATTGCATTTCTTCCTGCCAAAGAGCTTTTATTGTACACGGGGAAAACTCTTTGCAAACACTTCTGGGCAGTGCTGCTCCAGAAGGTCATGGCAGTTGAAGGAAAAATAGTCTTTGATTTTTGCCTCATTATGTGCTGAGGTCTGGAGGGTTAAGCCTGTAAGTCATAATATTACTGCTCTGATTTCTTCTAGGAATTTGTGGGAAAAATACTGTAAAGGAGTTTCAACAAAAGGAGAATGAACTGCAGGGTGCCCAGACATCTGTGTTGGTTGTATGGTGCTGGAGGTCTGGAGATGTGGGTGGGGTGGAGGAGAGAGGGGGCACCTGAGGTTTAATTTGAGATCTGAGATGAGCATTATCTTTCCCTGCCTGCCATCAGCGGGCTCCTGTGCAGGTTTGATCAAGGCATTGATTTTCCCCTCTAGGAAGGTGGTTAAAAAAAAATTTGTCCACGGCATCTATTTTGTTCTAAGCAAGCTGTCAGTATTGTCAATGTGTGTAAATGAGCTATTTTGCATAAATTTGCAGGTGTTTAGTTGTATTTAAGAAAGAAACATAAGGGAGCTGTTCTGTTTCTGCAAGTTACTGCTTCATAACAATTTCTTATTGAATTTGCCTGGATTTGATCTCAGTCTGAAACCTCAGCTATCATTCCAGAATTATTTGAGAAATCAGAATCTAGTTACTGTAATTATGTACTCATCCTTAATTCTGATAATGAATCAAACACTTCAAGGTATAGAAAAATTAACTTTTCACTAGCTTTTCACCTGTGTGCTAGGTGCTGTTATGTTACCATGTAGGGTGTCCATGGGACAGACTGGTGTGCAAAGCCACCCTGAGCCCTCTGTCAAGTCTTGGGGACAGCATCACCTCTGCCCTCTGAGCTTGGGGTAACTGCTTCTCTTAAAATTATCTGTAGGACTTCCCCAAGCCAACGGCTTTAGTCTTGCAAACTAGACATTCACAAATATTTTTTTTAGCTGGCCACGGAGAAGGAACATGCACTTCTTGTGAGACCTTAGTGTTATCCTAAATCCACACATGAAGCTGTTCAGGAGCTGGTTGGAGGTTTCTGAGTGTGAAAGGGAGGCTGAGGGCTGGTGTCTGCCCATGTCGGTGCTGGCTGTACTGAGGAAGAGCAGCTCTCCTTGGAAACGTGGATCAGGAGCAGACATGCACCCTCCTGTTGTCACCTCTGGCACCTGCTGTTGCTGGTTTTTTGGGAATGATGCCTGATTTTACAACCTTTTAGTGCTGTGTGTCCCAGCCCGATGGTGGGAGCTGCAGTCACTGAGTGCTGCAGCTTTAAGAGTAGACTGGAAAATAACTGAAGTCAAATGAGGACAGAGACATCAAATTCTTGTGGAGCTTATCAGCCAGAATGCATCAAACGCATTTAAAAGCACTGCTAAATAAAACATTAAAAATCACTAGGGAGCTTCAGTTTGGAAAGGTGTTGAATCCAGCTTTGCAGGCAGGAGTACAGGAGCGTGTTGAGGTGATCAGAGTGGCTGCAGCACATCATGGGGCTTTGCACTTGTGGTCCTTACCCTGGGCAGGATCAGCAGGTGACAGTGCTGTCAGGGTGGTGCAGGGTCGTGTTCGGGATGGGGAAGCAGTAGGATTCTGGCTGAGGAGCAGACACAGGAGCTGGGACATACCCTTGCTGGGACATACCCTTGCTGGGACATACCCTTGCTGGGGCACCCTGGTGACCCCAAGGTGCTGCAGCTCCTCTCACACCCATTAACCAGAGGTCATCCTGTGCTTTGGGTTACCAAAGTACACCCCTGGCACAGTGTGTGCACTGTCAGCAAACACGTGGCAGAGGTTAATGTTCAGTGTGAGCAGTCACAGGGTTGGTTCACACTGCCAGGAAGGATCTACGTGGGATGGCATCCTGCAAACACCTGGCACTGCATGTGGGTCCCAGTCCTGCACCTTGCCCTTGGAGCTGCCTCTAAGAGGGAGAAAAGCATCAGTAAAACTGTGCTCGTGGTCACCCTGCAGTGGTTGTCCTTGAAGCTGGTGGGGTCATGGGGAAGCCATCCTGGGAGATGAGCCTGTGCCTTGTGCTCCCCAGGCAGGGGAGGGAGTTGGACTTGGCTGCTCACATGGGAACATTTGAGTTCTGCACTGTAGTGGAGACTACACTAGCAGTAGCACTGTTTTGTGGGAGGGTCGCTTTCCTCTTCCATCATGACCCTCTGCTCCTGCCAGCTGTTTGGTTTTTTTAAAATGGAAATTATTTGAAAAGTTCCATTAAGGCAAACAAACTCCCAAAAGCCAAGACAACGGAAACAGCATTTTATTGAAGTGTTAAAATTTTAGTTAAACTATTAGTAAAAATACACAGTCTCAATCTGCTGCTCCTTGTTGCTGTGATACCCGCAGGAATTTCTCATTTCTTTGAGCAGGTCACGTAAGGGGTCAACAAAATCACCTCCCTGTGCTTTCACATGGAAAAAAGCAGGAGGAGACAGAAAAGTTATGTTCCCACTTAATGGGAACAGTTCAACCAGCAACAGGGTGGCAGCAGGAATGGGGCATTGACCTCCTGACACACACCTGTGCTCTTTGCAGTGATCTAGAGCTGCTGCCAGGAGCCAGTGCCCGTGCAGGGCACAGTGCTGGGCTGAGATCCCGTTGCAGCTGCCAAATCCCTCCCGAGCACAGGCTGCAGTGCTTTCCCTGGAATTAGCTTGGCTGGTAGGAGATATGTGAAGATCTGTGTTTGCATTTATCAGCTGCCACCTAACCCCAGTGTGGGAAGGAGGGAGGGATGGAGGTGTTGGGCTGCTTGCCAGCGTGCCCGCTTGTCTCCGAGCCACTGGAATTCCCTGCGGAAATGTGACTTGGCAGGTGGCAATTGCTGGAGCAAACATGGCTCTGGGAGATACCAGAATAGTGTTGAGTGATGTACAGGACATCAGTCCTGTAGATATCTATACATGTAGGTCACAAAAATATGTGCTGTATTTGCGTGATGTGTTCAGCTACAGATAAGAGCTGCAGCTGTGTGTATCATCCTGTGAGCACTGTGGTGATCCCTGTTATCACTGATCCTCATGGAGATGGTCACTCTGAGTCCTGTGCATTATACTATCACTTTGGCTAGCTCCTTGCTTTTAGGATTTTATATAAAGCTTTTGTGAGCTCTGTCTTGAGCTAAACTCTGTGTGTCTGTCAGCACCCAGAAGTGCTGCATGCTTTGGCCTTCCTGCCTGGCCTGTCCTGCTCTTTGCTGCAGGCAGTTTTCCAATCTCCTCTTTTCCATCAGCCCAGGACTGTATTGACCACTGTTGCATTTTGGTTGTGTGGTTTGGGGATGCTGAGATGGAGCTGATCCCAAAGGTGCTGTCACCTGGTCCCCTTTGCCTGCCTGCAGCTGTAGTGCTAGTGGGTCTCTGTGGGTGAGTAAGCAGGTTCCAGAGGCTGTGGGCATCTCCTGTCCTGGCTTTCAGGGGTGTTATGTGCACTGCTCCTGGTTTTAGGGCTGCAGGGTGTGTGCCGTGGACCACATCAGGGAGTGGAGAGCTGGCAGTGATCATGAAGGATGCACTGCCCCAGGTGCGAGTGCTATGCTTAAACACTCTTGTCTGTGTCTGAGGAATCCAAAACAATGCGATGAATTAGTATGTGTAGGGCCAGCCTTATTGGTATTAATTACCAATAAATACCTAATGATCGGCTTCCCGGAGAGGCTGCACTTCCTGCGGCAGCCCAGGAACAGGGATGGCCCTGCTGGGCAGGGGCAGTGGGAGCCAGAGCAGGCGGTACCTCAGCATGAGATCAGCAGCCGCTGCCCATCCGAGGATGTTTGTGTTTTCCCTTTACTGCTCTGTAAAGCAAATGAAACGAGTCCTTGGGAGGTGCCTGACGCTGAGGCTGGGCTGGGTGTGGGGACAGACCAGCACTGAGGGGCTTTCTGGCTGAAACCGTGGGTTAGTCACCAGGGCCTTACCTCATCCTGTCCCTTGACCTGCCTGGCTTTTCCGTGTCTTTTTCTCTAGCAGAAGTGCTGTGGGATGGATGCTGCAGAGCCCTGTCCAGGGGCAGAAGGGGCTCTGCCCAGTGTGGATAGTGCAGCAGGGACTTCCAAAGATGAGCCTGTTATTTCCAGGCTGTCCCAACCTTGAAGTATCTCATGCCCTGTTGCAAACAGGCTGTGTGGATTCCTGTGACTGTGCTGTTCCTGTGGGCAGGCTGGTGGCTTGGGAATAAGCCTCACATGGCAAGGACTGGAAATCAATAATGCAGAGCCAGGGAACTGTGCTGCAGGAAGCACTAATTGGTTTCTGCTTTTAGAGGTATTGCTATTAAGTGTGGGCACTTTGTGGAAATAATTGTTTTGGAAACAGGATTTTAAAACATTTTGGTTTTATCAGGGTTGGACTAAAGGTAAGCAAATTAAGTCAGAATGATGTTTCAACATGTCTGCTGTTGATCTGGATTTTTATTTCCATTCTCCAGTTCTTTCCAGGATAGGAGCAATGCTTTGGTTCTTATTCAAGGGCTGTTCTGTGTGTTTTGAAAAACAAACCCTAATCCTTTTGCACTGCCCCTGCAGTATGAGCATCTAGAAGGGCAGATTTTCAGGAGGCGTCTGCATTTGCTGTTGCTGGCTGCTGGCTCCTCTGGCTGAGTGTTTTCCATGTACTGAACTGAAGAACAGGGTTAAGGCATTGCTGGGAATTTTTCAACCCTTTTCTCTTTTAGTTTCATAGTTAGGAAATGTAACGTTACCTACAAGAGCCCTGGGCTTTTGATTAAATATTGAGGGAAAGATAAAATCAGTGTGTGTCTACTTTGTTTTGTGTGAGTATGGGGATTTTTCCTGGGTTGGAAATGCAGGATGCTCTTTGCAGGAGCTGTCAGGGATCCTGAGCACAGGGGACACTTCCTAGCTGTGGGGAAGGGCTGACCCCTGCCTAGGGCTGTGGAAGGAAGGTGTGCCAGGGCATAAATCTGGGATGCTGACAAGAGGGAGGCAAATAACCCCTCAGAAATGGCTCTTATCAGATGAGGGTATTTCTCCAAGACAGAGTGGTCCAAAGCTAATTTTAGGTTTAAAATAGGATGAATGGGGAAATATTTACATGCAAAAGATTCATCACCACCCGACAGAGCAAAAAGCTGTTGAGGGCATCATGCATGGGAATTCCTTGGCATTTCATTTGGGCTCTTGGTGCCCCCATTGCAGCCAGGCTCTTGGCAGCAGGAGAGGGAGAATTCATGGCTCTGATTCTCTGGGCTTTGTTTTGTTTGTTTGTTTGTTTGCTTTCTGTTTAGTAACCCCATCTCACTGCCCTGTTTTGGCCTGAGCCTGTGTGTTCTGCTCCAGGCAGCCTGGGAGGTTTTTGTGTGTCCCACCATGGGCTCTGCTGCCTGCAGGAGAAAACCAAGTATGGGAACAGAGGTCACTTGTCACAGCCCTTGCCAAAAGGTCACTGTACTGGGAGAGATGTCATGAGAACAGGAATGAGATAATTTTCAGGCATTATAGTGTTTGTCACCATAGGGATAAGAGTTGATACAGAGCATCAAACCCTGGGGGGCATTAGCAGGAAATGTCTGTTTTTCCTGGATGTATTTTCTCTTTGCTCCCTCTTTTTCCAAATGAAGTTTTTCTGCCTTTCATAGCCTTTTGTGCTGCTTTTCAGCATTGGGACCTCATTAAGGAGCTGTGATTGTCTGAGCTTGTTTCAGATCTGCCACTAAACTTAGGCTGACCAAGTTTTAGGGAGTCTGTGCTATTACCAGCCGCATACATTTTCACATCAGGACGTCAGTGTCTTCAAAGCACAGAACTGTTCATGAATATTTACAAAAATATGTATTTTCTGCCTTCCAGTTTCCATGCCTTTAAAGCTATGCTTTTGTTGTCCTGTGCAACAAGTAGAAAAAAAAATTCTTAAGGTGAAGGCTGAGATGGTCATGTGATCCCTGAAGTAATAACTTGGGGTTAAAGCATAACCAAAATGGCAAATAACAAGTAGTTATTGGGCTTGCAAAGTTGCAGGATGGAGCTGCAGGCTTGCAACAGATTCAGAAGGGCCCAGGGATTAATGTGGTTAATTTCTATTTTTTAATCATTGTCCCTGCAGTTGAAGTCTTGGCTGACTCTGGTGCAGTCACTATTTCCAGTGTATATATTTTACTAGTTCAAAAGGTTTGGGGCCCGTGTGCTGTGGGGACAGCCTGGGACAGGAGGCAGAGAGCTTAAGTGGTGCTTCAAGAGGAAGTAATTAATACGAGAATTGGGTTGGACAAAGGCAGTGTCAGCAGCCTTTATGGGGTTTTTAGTATGTGGTTTTACCTCTGTCAGTGTTTAATCGTCTCCTTTTTTCATTGTCTGTTCATTCTTTCCAGTGTTTTCCTTTACTGCTGAGTCTTTTGATTGTCTTTTCCTTCTTGCTGCTTTTGCCCAGGCAGACTTTGAGCCGGATAAAGCCAGAGCAGCTCCTTCCCCCTGTTCAAACACAGGTTGCCACACCAGCCTCTGGATACCCTGGCAGCAGGTTTGGGGTGTGGGTGCTGGGGTGCAACTGTTCCTCTGCCTCCCTCAGCCCTGGGGCTCTGCAAACTCCTCCTCAGGCAGTGCCATGCCTTTTCCATTAGATAGGGCTTTCTCCCTAGTCTCTGCTTTGAACCAGCTGATAAACTGAAAGAGTAGATTTAGATTAGACATTAGNGCTTTCTCCCTAGTCTGCTTTGAACCAGATGTTAAACTGAAAGAATAGATTTAGATTAGATATTAGGAGCAAATTCTTGCCTGTAAGGGTGCTGAGGCATTGGTTGCCCAGAGAAGCTGTGGATGCCCCATCCCTGGAAATGTTCAAGGCTAGGTTGGATGGGGTTTGGAGCAGCCTGGGATAATGGAAGATGTCCCTGCTCATGGCCAGGGTTTAGAACTGGATGATCTTTAAGGTCCTTTCCAACCTGAACCATTTTGTTTAGATTCTAATCCAGAGCATTTCTCCCTTGTCCACCCTGCTCANCCCTGCAGTTGAAGTCTTGGCTGACTCTGGTGCAGTCACTATTTCCAGTGTATATATTTTACTAGTTCAAGAGGTTTGGGGCCCGTGTGCTGTGGGGACAGCCTGGGACAGGAGGCAGAGAGCTTAAGTGGTGCTTCAAGAGGAAGTAATTAATACGAGAATTGGGTTGGACAAAGGCAGTGTCAGCAGCCTTTATGGGGTTTTTAGTATGTGGTTTTACCTCTGTCAGTGTTTAATCGTCTCCTTTTTTCATTATCTGTTCATTCTTTCCAGTGTTTTCCTTTACTGCTGAGTCTTTTGATTGTCTTTTCCTTCTTGCTGCTTTTGCCCAGGCAGACTTTGAGCCGGATAAAGCCAGAGCAGCTCCTTCCCCCTGTTCAAACACAGGTTGCCACACCAGCCTCTGGATACCCTGGCAGCAGGTTTGGGGTGTGAGTGCTGGGGTGCAACTGTTCCTCTGCCTCCCTCAGCCCTGGGGCTCTGCAAACCCCTCCTCAGGCAGTGCCATGCCTTTCCCAATAGATAGGGCTTTCTCCCTAGTCTCTGCTTTGAACCAGCTGATAAACTGAAAGAGTAGATTTAGATTAGACATTAGGAGCAAATTCTTGCCTGTGAGGGTGCTGAGGCATTGGTTGCCCAGAGAAGCTGTGGATGCCCCATCCCTGGAAATGTTCAAGGCTAGGTTGGATGGGGTTTGGAGCAGCCTGGGATAATGGAAGATGTCCCTGCTCATGGCCAGGGTTTAGAACTGGATGATCTTTAAGGTCCTTTCCAACCTGTTTAGATTCTAATCCAGAGCATTTCTCCCTTGTCCACCCTGCACACAACAACCTTCTGCAGGGCTGCAGTCTGCTGTCACGTTTCTCTGCCTTCTCTCAGTATTGACACTGTTCTCACAGGTCAAATGCCTTAGGTCTGAGTCTTCCTGTGTTCTGCACCATCTCTTCCTTCCTGGCTCACAGGCAATAGTCCTGTTTGTGCATCTTGGCACAGGTTTTGCCTTTGTTCGGATTGCTGGTTCTTGACTCAGTCAGACCCTGGTTTTCCTCTTTTGGTTGTTTAGGTTTTTTCTTTTAAAAAGCCTGCTGCTTATGTTGAATGGCAACAGCTGAATACTGAAATGCAGCACTTATTTCTCAGAAGTTTCATCCTGTTTATTTGCATTATTATTATCCTGTGATTTGCTGGTATCACTTGAGTTCAGTATCACAGGTTTATAATTCTCTTCTCTAGCCCATCAGCAGTGTGAGCAGTGAGTGGCCCTGGACAGACAGGGCCTTCTTGGTGTAGCCTGCCTGGTTTGTGGTAAAATCCTGGATATCCCTGTGTGGTGCCTGTTTGCAGCCAGCCTGTTGCAGATTAACCCAGGCATTCCTCAGCTTGCCCATGGGAATGCAGAGAGTGTCCACGTGGAAACTCTGCCCAAGAGGTTAAATAGCTCTTATGGAGCAGAGCCCTGGAAAGCAACTTGGCAAAGCTTTCAGAGGGATGTGGTATGTCCTGTCTTTCCAGCTGACCCCAGTGCCATCCTCCCTGCCCAGGGCTGGGTTTGCCCTGTGTCCTCTGGCTCTGCAGCAGCCAGCTATGACAGGGAGTGTGGCCACTGCCCGGGTTTGTGGGGCTGCTGACAGGGCCATGGGCAAGTCACATTTTCCCTCTCAACCCCAAAATTTGGCCCTAATGTCAATGAAGGGAATCCTGCTGCTGGGCCTGACTCAGGTCCGTCTGAGTTTGGACCCTGCTTTCTACCAGGATTTATCTGTGCCAGCTGTGAAAACAGCTTTAGCTTTAAAAAAACAAACAAACAAAAAAACCCCCTGAGTTATGGAGCCCTGCTGTAGTCCCTTGCAAATAATCATTGCATACACTGGTTAATTGTTTATCCATTAACCAACTGTGTGAATTAGTCTGACAAAGAACCCAGCTGTACCTGGCACCGTGGGGAGGAAAGGAGGAGGAGGAGGGAGGATGAGCATCATCTCTCCCTGTTGGCTCCTCTCTGTTGCTCTTCCTCCAGCCCTGCTGATGTGATATTTATCTGCTGGTTTCCTTCAAGTGTAATTGCTGGCATGGCACATCTAGAGTGTGTTTGGGCTTGTATTCTCTTTGACCATGGAAAACTTCTTTTGGAAAGGGCATTAAGTTTCCATGAAGTAAAAGCATCTTCTGATGGAGGAAAAAAAACCCCCAAATTCTGTTTTGTTTCTAAATGTGAATGCAGACAGAAATACAAAGCAAGATGCTGCTTTATTTGCAGCTAGAAATACACAAAAAATTCTTTTCATGAAGTGCTGAGTGGGAAATAGGATTTTAATGTATGTATTGGTGCAGAGTGAGGCTGTGGGCACCCTCCTGCCGTGCCCAGGGTTTTTGGGAAAGCCTGGTAGCATGGCCTCCCTTGGGAATGCTGTTTATGTATGCCTGCTTTGCAGGGAGAAAATCAAACATGCAAAGCCAGTCTATATCAGGTGGAATGACTTCACTCCAAACAAATGAAAATGTACCTTATGCTCTCTGAATAATTGAAATCCCCTGCAGTACGTTGTTAGAATAGGAAAAGTGTAAAGCTTCCAAGAGGGAGAACTGGCTTTCCATGAAGTGGTGATGAGGGAGGTGTAGGGCAGTGCCAGTGCCAAATTCCAGCTGCAGAGAGGCTGCATGGGCTGGGTAGGGTAACATCAGTGGGGTGAGAACAGTTTGATAATTGAAACAAAATAAGTTATAGTAATAATTGTAATCAAAGGGGAATAACACTGATGGAAGCAAGTGGTGCATAATACAGTAATTGCTCACCAGCCCCTGACCAGTGCCCAGCCCCCAGCAGCAGTTGGCAGCCCCCAGCCAATTTCCCCAGCTGATATCCTGGGAATGGTGTCATGTGGAATGGGATATCCCTTTGGCCAGTTTGGGTCAGCTGTCCTGGCCATGCTGCCCCACAGCTTTTTGTGCACCTCCTCATTGTCAGAGCATTGGAAACTGGGAAGTGATTGAATTAGGGGAAGCAGAACATAGCAACAACTCAAACATCAACGTTCTTGTGTGTTATCAACATTCTTCTGGTCCTAAATCCAAAACACAACACTGTACCAGCTAATAATAAAATTAACTCTGTCCCAGCTGAAACCAGGACGTTGCCCCAAAGTTCAGCGTATAACTGGGAGAGGAGTTATCCACATGTGTGTTTATGTTTGAATTATTCATGCAGATCTCTTGAAGTGATTTGGGGGCCCAGGGATTCCCTGGTCTGGTCCTGAAGCCTTCTGTACCCTTGTGGCTTTCATTGCCACTGGTAGAAGGTGACAGAGCCACCCAGGCCCTCAGAGCCCTCTCTCCTGAGATGAAGCTGTTGGTTCTACATTTACTTTGGTATAAGAGAACACATTGACCCAGTTTTTCTTGCCTCAAGTCTGTGTGCAAATGGATTTTTTTTTTCTGGAGGCAGCTGCTTCTGGCATGTTTTTGGACGTACATGGTATCAGCCTTATGTAGTAATGAAATAATGGACTTGTTTCAAGAGGAAACAATAATAAAGAATGTTCTTTCAAAAGCAGCTAAACACATGATTTGTTAAAATGTTAAATTATTTCCAAGTTACGGCATACCCAGCTCTTGTGGAGCTCACTCAAGAATAATTGCACAGTGTTCTTTGTAGAATTTAACATCAGAAATGTCACACTTTTTTGGAAAAATCATTCTTTAACACAATGTAAGAGCTTCCACAAGTATAAATGAGCATCCTTGTATTGGCTGCTGTAAAATGTTGCCAGTTTGTCCCATCCATATTCTTTCAGTGTAGCTGTCGAGCTGTGACATTTATTGCAGAGCAGGACAAAGACTGAAGGGATTCTTTATCATCATCAGGGAGATGCCCAGGAGCTGGAGCCTGGCTGTGTGCAGGGACCAGCAGCCAGCTCCACAGCCCCATGGTGAGATGCAGAGCCTGGAAGAGGAAGAGGATTTGCAAATACTCACGAGTGGGGAAGGCTTGTGCTAGTGTCAGTGGCCATGCCTCATATATCGATTTACTTTTGTTTCCTTTTTTTTTTCTTCTTCCTTCCCCATTTTGCTCGTGACTCAGGCTCCTGGAATGGATGGGTGGGAATAAGGGTGGGAAGTGCTGTAGTCACCAGTGCCCAAATACTTATAAGTGCTACTGCCTGAGGGCCCTGAGCAGGCAGCAGCCTTTTCCCTGGCTGTGTCCCCATCACAAAGGGTCAGTGGGCTGGTCCCCTGCAGCCACCTGGGGTATTGGAGGGGTGAGCACAGAAGATGTGGGGTCCACCTTGTTGATCCTGGGCTTTCTGGGGCCATCAGGATGCTCCTGACCCCAGAGAGGAACTTTTAGAGCTGTGACTTTTGAGCCTGCTGAGAGAATGGAGCCGTGGGAGAGCACGAGGCATGCAGACACCACAGGCAGTTGTGTAAGGTGCAAAGAAATAGAGGAAATCTTAATAATACTGGGAGTTTCCATCACTACTTCACTCAAAGGAAGAACATGTAGCAAAAACTCCTACTGATTTTCTGAGCAAGCCTTTCCTTCATCCAGCCTGACCTGGGAAATTCAGTGCCGGGTGAATTAAGTCTGGGATTGGGCCAGGCAATGCTGTGGTTTGTAGCTTTAGGACTGAACATTTGGCATTGGGTGTGTAGGATGGGGCTAACTGGGATGAATATGGGTAAAGGAATGGAAGGAAGAAGTGTCCATGCATTGCCAGTGGTTTCCTTCAGCCCTGTGTTGCAGGGAAGGTGGTGACAGCTCTGCCCCATCTCTCCCCAGCGCCCCGCGGCTCCTGAGCGCAGGCCCCTGAGATGTCTCTGAGAGCAGAAAGCCATGCAGCCACATCCACGCTGAAGCAGCTCGCTGCAGACATGAGCAACATCATCGAGAGCCTGGACACCAGGGAGCTCCATGTGGAGGGGGAGGAGGTGGACTCGGAGGTGCTCACTGACCCCAAAGGCACGGGTGAGTTGACACCTGTGGGTTCTCATCCCATGTCCTGCCTGGGTTTGACATTCTGTTGGCAGGTAGGCTGCAGCCTCAGGGGTTTTGCCAAGCCCAGCATTGACCCTGATTTAGAACCAAGACGTTCTTAATACTTGATCTTCTCAAGTCCCTTCTGTGTAACCTTGTCTTTGAGCTCTCTTTAATTAAAATTGCTGTCTTTTGCTGGAATTGGTGCTGCTGTATAAATGCTCTGATGTTAAAGCCTTGCTGTCTGCTGGCTTTCACACCCTCGTGGATTGTTACAAGGCTGTTGAGCTAACAGTTTTGTGGGGTTTGTGGTCCTTGCAGTGTGCATTCCCTTCTCTGCCATCTACCACACCCGTGGGTTCAAGGAGCCAGGCACACAGACGTACCTCACGGGATGTCCTGTCCGAGTGCGTGTGTTGGAAGTTGAACGCTTCACTTCCACTAAGAAGGTCAGAACTTCCAGAGAATTCGTTTGATTTCTGTAGAACTGTATTGAAAATGCCGTTTGTGCTTTCTTGTTGGTGGGCTGAGGAAGCAGCAATGCCTGTGTCTCAGAAAATGCTTAGGAGAGAAGGTTATCTGTCTATTTATAAAATCTAATAAAGCAGAACACGAAGTCATGAGACACAATAATCCTTAAGTAAAGTTGAATAAAGGCTCTTCAGATGAGCAGCTGCAGGAGAATGGCTTATTTCAAAACTTACATCCCATGTGGTGATGTTCTCCCCTGCAGGTACCAAGCCCCAATGTTTACACCATCGAGCTGACCCATGGAGAGTTTGTCTGGCATGTGAAAAGGAAGTTCAAGCACTTCCAGGAGTTTCACAGGGAGCTGCTGAGGTACAAAGCCTTTGTACGCATCCCTATCCCCACCAGGAGGTGAGTGTGCATCCCTGTGGATTTTGGGAGATGGTGGATGGTGGGCTTTGGGAGATATGATCTTCTAACTTTTAATATCTTACCTTTTTGGCTTCACTGGTCCCATTTACTTTGCTGTAAGGAGGAGAGGGCAGAAGAATTCAGTCTCTGTGAATATTTAGTAGCTATAATAAAAATATCTAATCTATGTGTTTAGCAGCCATAATCTAAGTGATGCAAACATCTCTCTGCTGATGCAGAAAACATTGTCTCATGGGTCATCAGCTTTTGGGCTGCATTTGAATTGAATTTGGGGAAGGTTATGATAATGCTAATGGAAATTGCTGGAGCTTTGTGGCTTTCTGACAGTGTGGGCAGGATGTGGGAGGTATGGGGGTCCCTGGCCAGGCTGGCCTTGGTGCTTGCAATGGCTGGAAATATAAGACGAAAGGGAAAAGAAGTGGGAGGAGAAGTGGTTTAGGTCAGTGAGAGCCTCCTGATATAGACAAACATTGGGATGTGATAGGAAAGGTAAAATTACAAGGGCTTAAGAGCTGGAGGAACATAATGCTCTAAAAACAGGGTGTAGGCTCCCTTTACTTAGAAGGGAAAATTGTGGCTGTCAGAAATCAAATTCTGATATTTCTGTGTTGTATTTTTGTGTGTGAGCCAGTTGGAGCACACTGGCTTCTTAAATGAATCCAGTCTTCTTTTCTGGTTTGTTTTTTGGCTGTCCTGCCCGCGCGTCAGTTTTTAAGATCTTAGATAGAAAAAATAAAGGCATTGCAGAAGAGGGGTTACATATTGAAGCATACAGACACTTGCAGCACTGAGGCTTGATGCTGGGGTGTGTTTTTCCTTCCAGTCACACAGTGAGAAGACAATCCATCAAAAGGGGAGAGCAGAGGCAGATGCCGAGTCTGCCGCACACCGCGGAGAGCACAGTGCGGGAGGAGCACTTCTCCAGCAGGAGGGTAAGTGCCCCCCTCAGTCTGGGGCCAGAGGGATGCTCTGAGCTGCAGAGAAGCCTGGCAGGCTGCTTGCAAAGCCACACACTACCAAAACCCTTGTTTGTTATCATTCCAGTATTCTTGATAAAGGTTGGCTTTGACAAGTCCAGCTTTAATGCCACATTCTGTGCTGTGCAATGATGAAGATGCTGCTCCCTGGGGTTCATGTGGGCAAAGCTTTCCTGTGCATTTGAGGAAGCACCGTGAGGCTGGGAGTGGTGGTTCCCTTGCTCCCACCTGCTCTGATTTAAAGATAGCCAAGGCACTTCACAGAGTCAATTTGTGTGACGGAGGCAGCCCCGTGGCCATCAAAATCTGAGAGATTTCAGTGCTGTCCCCCTCTGAAAGAGGAGATGACAGTCAGGCAATTGATGCTGAAGTGGGTAATTTTAGCCCAGGCACACGTGTTTTGTGTAATTTCATCAGATGTTAACAGATGGGCCTTTCCATGGAGAGGGTGGATGTCTTCCTACCTCTTCATTGCAGCTTTGCTGCTTGCAAATTAAAAACCCCATGTTTGTTCAGGCTGTGCTTATCGTTCTCTTTCTGCTGCTCCTCCCTCCCTCCCTGGGCTTTGTGCCACTGGAACTTCAAGACCCAGAGGATTAAAGGATTGTGTCTTGTGGCTGTGCCATGCAGAAACCCTGCTGTTCACGGCTTCTCTGATGTGTGGGAAGTTTGAGGTGAAAGATGTGGATTTAAAAGAGGAAGAAAACTGTTTTATAGATGCTTTTTATTTTTTTAGCTCATGTTTCTTTTCAGTTTGCTTTGTGTCCTGTAGGACTCTGCCCAGTTTCCCATGCCCAGACAGTTTAATTTTTTCTTTTCCCTTTTACCATAAGGGTGGTGAGAGATTACTTCTCCCTTAATGGTTTCTTCTCTTCTTCCCTCCTGGCTGGGGAGGACAGGCACAGCCGCGGCTCTCTCTGTGTCCTTGGGACAGGACAGCATGGTCCCTGTGTCCCTCACCCCATGAACCTTTTGTTTTGGTTAAACAGGCTCTCTCAGTTGCCTCTGAGCCTATTTTCTCACAAAGCTGATTCCTGTGGGTCAGAAACAATGGGGACTGGTTTGGTATTTGAAATTGTTCTGAAACTTTAGCTCCATCACGAAAATTGACCTTGAAAGTCACCCTGTCACGGAACAGGTCTGCTGGTGTAAGGTACAAAAACAAAATAGCTGTAAACTACTGTTTACAGCAGTAAACAACCTATGACCAAACTGTTTATGGTGCTGAGCTATGATATCCTGTGAGCACATAATAATGGCTTTATTTATCCACTCAAACTGAAAAGTGAGTCTGATTTTTCTTGATTGCTTCCTAATGCAATTGGATTACAGGAATTTTCAAGAAAAAACTCGACATCCTATCTAAAGTTTCAACATTTTAATTGTAGAAACAGCTGGAGGACTACTTGACAAATATCCTGAAAATGCCAATGTACAGGAACTACCATGGAACAGTAAGTAGAAATTAGTTTGCTAATTGTCTAAAGCATATTCACTTTACAAATGCTGAATTCATTGGAAGAAGACATGCAGCTTCTGCAAGAAACATTTTACAGCTGTTTTGTGAGCATTTTGGCTTAGCTGATTTCTCTAACACAGATGTAATATGATTAAAACCAAAGGAATGACTCAGTGTTAGATGTTGCTGATATAACACAGTGATAACCTCCTCAAGCTAGTTCAGTCCAGACAGCTGCTTGTACATGTATGATGTAGTGACATTCTGTTTAATTCTGCAGACTGTTAAAGATGAAATGCTAAGGTTTTAAATACTTAAAAAATTGGAATCCAAGCCATATTTGTAATTGCTCCTTCAGTCTGGGCTTTGTGTGTGTTGTTCTGGGTGCAGATTTGTCTCTGGTTTCTATTCTGTGCAGTTTCCCTGGACATCAGTGATGTTGAGTTTGTGTGTGTGAGATACCCAGAGAGGTGAATAAGTATTTTATCAGTTCCAAAGGGAGATGGTAGTTGGCTTATTTCCCCAAGTCAGTACTCTCTGAAATGAGGAGAGATGTCAAATCCAGTGTCAGGCCTATTTTAAGTAAAAATATTCCTTTTGAAATTCATCCTTGAATGTTTCTTCAGAAGTCCTCACCTGTCAGCTGCAGCTGTGACATCTCTTGGGGATGGTAATTTATTTCCCCTTTTTTTGGCTGCATAATGACTGTGTTACTTCATCTTTTGTATTACCAGCAAAATCTGATGCACGCACTGAGTGGCTGCCAAGTTTAGTGACATTTCTGAGCACAGAGTGATAACTGGGAACACCTGGTTTTCAAACAAGCCAGAAATACAGACTGAACTTTGGGTTTCTGTCGCAGCCAGTTTGCTTCCACTTTTGCTGTTGCTAGATATTCTTCTATTTTGCAGGATTTCCTTGTGTAGAGATGTTGGGCAGCTCATGGCTGGATGTTGCGTATAAAAACTTTAAAACTGTGCGTGCCCTATTGCAGAGCTCAGCGTTGACCACTTCTTGTTCCATGGGACAAAGTCCCATTGGGGTTTGCCATTGTGCTCTGGATGGCTGAAAATCTTCAGGCTGAGGCTGAGGAAGCTGCATTCCTTAGAGTGCTTCTTTAAGGGACAGGCTGTGGAGCTTAATTCCAATGCAGTGAAGAGCTGCATTAGTCTGCACGTGTGGAAAAGAGTCATCTTTTGTTCTAGAAGCAAGACTGGGATAACTTGGCAATTTTGATCAGTAGCATATGCAGAGCGGGGGAGAGTTATTTTACTGTGTGGATCCATCTTGTCACTTTAGGCAGGCGTTGCCTTTTTCAAGTGTTTTGGAACATTTCTGCTCCTATGAGAACGTGAGTGATGCTTTGGCCAGGCTGTGGTTTGAGATGGGCGGCCCTGCCTTCCTGGGCAGCTGTGGGGTGCTCCCTCCTGGGCTGAATTGCCCTTCTGTCCCCAGCCCCCGGAGCCAGATGTCCCTTTTGCACATAAATTCTCAGTTTATTGTTGGCTTTCACTGGATTTGGCCACAGAGAAGTGTTCAGGGAGGACTCTGCTGCCCGTGGTGGTGGCACGGGTCCTGCAGGCGATGCTGGAAGAAAGCACAGGGAAGGAAGTGCTTCCTTCAAAGCAACACCCAAACAACCCCCACCATTCTCACACAAGACTAAAGTGAGGATTTCTGGCACTTTCCCTGGAACTGTATTTGTCCTTCTGAGAACAAAATGAGGGCTTTGCTCTTCCTGTGGTTGAGAAGTCCTTTGCCCGGATGCTGATAAATGCTGTAACTGTCTTTATCTTGGAGCACATTTAGATGCTTTGTGTTCTTCTCATCAAATCCATGCACTGAGGACTTTTTTAAAATCAGGAACTCTTAAATCAGGCATGGAGTTGTAAAGGCAAGCTGAGACCTGCCTGGAGTGTAACCCTTGGTCATTGTGAAGGGCCTGCTTGGGTCAGTAGCATCTCTGAGGAGATGTTTTTTACATCTGAGCTGCACAATTCAATGAATTCGCTTTTTTACTTCTTTTATTTTGCATTTGTGGTTAATTCATTATTTGCTAGTGAGAGCAAACTGCTTTATACGCTGTCTGGAGGATATGCCATGCACTGAGACTGTTGAGTCTGCAAGTCAAGCTTGTGGTTTTGCAGACCTGAAGGCTCTGGTTGGGTTAAGGATCAGGTCCACAGTGACTACCTGGCATTGTAGAGGTTGAACATTGTCTAACTTTCTATATTTAATAATTTTTTAAAATTATTTGATTTATATAATTAAATCCCATGTCGTCTTCTTCTTTCCAAAGCCTTTTTACAGTACTTTTGGGCTGAAGTGTTTTAAGACAATTACCATTAAAATGACTGCTGTGGGAATCTCAGGGTGTTAACAGCTCACACTTTTTTTTTCCTGAAAATTGGAAATTGGAGGAATATGCCTCAAAATGTTGGGGCTTAATTGGATTCTGTACAAAAATTTTATTAATTGGACCTTTGCATTATTTTTGTGCAAGCTCCCATACTTGAAAGATGCCCAAGCAAAATGAAAAGTAAGATTTGATTGGAGTGTATGTGTGTAATGTTTTGCATGAACTTTAGAGAGAGTAAAAACCTCATCTTAAGTGAAAGCAACACAATTAAGAACAGCTGTGAAGTGAGAGTGGCCACTGGTTTGCCTCTGATACAGCACTTGGATCTGCAGACCTTTGTAGAAGTCCCCAGCCAAACCATCAGTATTTCTAGCTATTGTACCTGAAATGCAGCACATTTAGGGTTTTTTTTTTTAAATTTGTATTTTGTATTAGAAATTTTTTTGTAAGAAATTGTGCTTAACAATATAATTCTGAAGAGTGTGTAATGCTAGTGCCATGTTATTGCTATTGACCAATGCTAACCAGCTTTTGATGCATTTCTGAACCCACTAAATGAAGAACAAGAATCAAAATGAAAAAATAGCATAGAGAAGTTGAACCCTTTTTGAAATGTAGATGCTCTGTGAAATTTTTACCTAGCTAAATCATGCATGCTCCACATTGCTGGCAGGACAGGATGGTTTGAACACCTTGCAGCTGGTTCTCCACCTTCCATAGCCTGTCCTCCTGCAGTCCATCACTCCCGTCTGCCTTTTTATTTTTTTTTTTTTTCATTGCCACAGCAATGTCATTGAAGCTGCATTCTCCAAGCCCATATCTCATGCCAAAACCATCCTGCTGCAGGTCACTCTGAAACCAGAGCAGGATGCCAGATCCCAGGGAGGCAGCTGGGCAGCGCAGGAATTCCGATGTGACGGAGATGAAAGTTCCTGCCTGCCTCTCCCAGCCTCTCTGTGAATGACGAGCACCTCAGATGAGGCACTGTGACAGTAAAAATAGCTAATTGTAACAATAAATCATTCCATCAGATGTTTTGCACTACGCTGGGGAATTTTCCTTCTAACTGCAGGAATTTATTTAAGGGGTTTTTTTCTTACAAACCAACGCTTGATCAATGTGTTGGATGGGCTCCTGTCATTGCTGTTCCAGAGACTGCTTGGCTGAAGAGGAGCTTGCTGTGCTGCCAGACAATCTTTCTCTTTTATGTAGTGGTAGTTCTGTTTCTGCAAGTAATTTTTCCTCTTGATTTTCTTTTTTGCTTCTTTGAGGACAATTATTTCTCTGCATGCAGTGCTCCTCAAATTCCTGCCAGCTTTCTGGTTCCAGCCAGCATTTTCAAAGGGTTTTGACATTATATGCTTTTTTTGTGTGTGTGCCCACTGTGAGAGAGATGTCTGGGTTTCTGATTTGTCTGATAGGAAATGCCATGAAGAAGTTAAAATGGGTTCCAGACAAAGAACTGGTCTGAGAATTTGCTTGGGACCTCTGATAAGGGCTTGTGGGGTACACTGGATTTTTTCAGGTGCTTTCCACCCTGCTCTGAGTGTCGCTGCAGAAACAGCTGAAACATTGGTTGTCACACCTGGTGCTTTTCCAGAACACTTAAGGAGAACAGAGAGAGCAAGATGGTTGGTAAAATAGCATGGAATGACTTACTCTAGCCACTTTCTGAAAATAGGCTGAAACCACCCTAAAATCAAAACATCGAAATTACCTCAGCTGAGTAGAGGTTACTTTAGGTCCTTGAGATACTCAGAGGAAAGCAATAGTGTCTTTTGTTCTTCTCCATGGGTTTGGCTGATATGAGAAGTTTGGGAAGGTCCCAGGAGCAGCTGAGCATGAGGAGATCTTCGGTCCTACTGCTGTTTTCTGGGAAAAAAATGATGGTATTGGGAAGGGAGCCTGTGCTGACCTCATCATAATGGCAAGATAGACTTTGACCCCAAATTTACTGATACTTTTTGGTGTCTGAAAATCTCTTTGAGACTTAGGGGTCCACCCATGTAATTCCTGTGCAAAATTGGATTTTGCTGATGAGGGCCCTGAGGCTGGTTTGCCAAAGAGAGATGACAGTGTCCCTTTCCTTGAGAAGAGAAATCCTTTCCTTGGAGTTTCTGTGGGTATGGGTGGGCATATCCTGAAGCTGGTATCGAGGCTGCCTCCTGTCCCATCTGTGATCAGGAGCATGGGCTGAGCCCTGGACTGCAGTCCCAGCAGGGTTCATTGCCAAAATGTCCTGTTAGAGGTTCCCTCTGGCTTGCTTCCTGGCCAAAGGGACAGTGACACCTGCCCTCACCCTGCCCTGAGCACCTTTCTGCACTTGGACAACTTGCTGTGACAATAAATTAGAAGTGTCTGGGTGCAGACAAGGTTCTGCTGTGCCAGGCGACTCCTTCACAGGGCTGTGCCTGCCCCAGCACAGGACACTGGGAGAATGTTTCTCCCTGCTGAAGGGGCCCAGGGCTAATATCCAGCAGACTGCCAGGAATGTCCTGCTGTGCCAAGAAAAGCCTGCTTGGTCGAAATTGCCCAGTGTCCTATTTTTAGAGGTAAATGTAATCGTGCTGAGCTTTCTCACCAGCTTTCCTCGCTGTTATGTTCCCTGCAATCCCTGCTGAAGCAGGAGGAGCCATGAGGAGGCAGGGGATTGACTTTGATCCTTGATTTTGGGGTTTGAACTTGCTCTCCTCCTGCCCCTCTCGTCCTGTGGTTTTCCTGTGGATTTTTCCTGGAACCAGATGGGCAGTGATGTGTGTCCAGCACTGACCTGCTGCAGTGGCCTTGGAGGATGCTCATGGGGCTGAACCCTCCTGTGGCACCTCCGTAGAGTAGGGGCCTTAAAAGGTGCTCCCAGCTCTGGGCATGTGTCCTCATTTCCTTTCCAGTCTTTCTGTGAGGGTCCCTGGAGGGAGGAGAGGATTCAGGCAGCCAGCCAAGATCACACAGACCCCCTAACAGTGTCAAACTTGAGTCCTTGTTTCAGCCAAAGATCCAGGAGGCAGAATACCAGGGCATCCATGTGATACATTTGAGTTTAATTGTCCTGAAATATGTTCTCCAAAGTACATCTAAAATAAACCAAAAGAAAACTCAACAAAAATACTTTTCTTGGTCTTCTTGAAGGTGCTTAAGTGATGGTGGGTAACATCTGCCCAGGATGTTCTGTAGGTCTTTGTGGCAAGTCACTTTGATGAAGCAAAAAAATTTGTGGATTTCAGGGTTATAAAAGTGGGGGAATCTCTTTTTCTTCCCCAGATGGAGTTTGTTGGAGTGAGCCAGCTGTCATTCATCCACGACCTGGGACCGAAGGGCATGTGAGTTGTGAGCTGTGTCTTTGTGAGTTGTGATTCACTAAGAGCATGGCTTTCTACATAAGTACTGTTAAAATGAATAGCTTTCCTTTCTCAGCACTAACTGATTGGGGAATATTTTGCCGCCTAGATACGAAAAATTATTACTTTTCAGACAGAAATGCTACAATTGTAGAAGTGTTTTTGAGAGTGTGCTGCTTTGACAGGGAGATCTTATGGGGTTTCCACCCTGATGAGCCACTTAATTTTCTGCTTCCTGTGCTATAGGCTGGGATCCTGTGCTTCTTGAAACCTCATTTTTGTTCTCCTGCGGGGGTTATTTTTGCCCTTCATCCAGCTTTCAGAGAACAGCACAGAGGCTGCTTGGGCACAGTTGGAGGTGACAGGAGCCAGCTGTAGGCACAAGAGCTGGGGTTTCAGCAGGCACCCCCTCCAAATCCCCCTCTACAGCTCCAGGTGAGGCACATCCCCCACCCTGACCCTGTTCCTGTCCTTGCAGAGAGGGGTTCATCATGAAGCGCTCCGGGGGCCACCGCATTCCTGGCCTGAACTGCTGTGGCCAAGGGAGGATGTGCTACCGCTGGTCCAAGAGGTACTGTACTGCTGGGGTGGCAGAGATGGGGATGCCACGTGCTCCCTGGGCACATAAAAATCCCCATTTGTCTTTTTCTGCCCCGCCAAAAAAATCTGTGGGAGAGAATCTTGCTTTTTTTGCAAAAGCCACAGGTTTTCAGGTTGGAAGGGTCTGTGGGCAAAAAAGGAGTTCACAGAAGGGACATGTTACTCCAAAGAAAATCTGGGATTTCCTAGAGCAGACAAAACTGGCAGTGAGCTCCCAGACTGTGCCCAGCTTTCCCTGCTGTGGGAGCACAGGTGGCTCTGTGCCTTTGGGAGAGAATGTGGCTGGTGACCTGCCCCAGGCAGATTTCAACCTGGCTTTCTGAGCTTCCCTTCCTCAATTTATGAAATGAAAATCAATTAATTGAAACACACTTTGGACTGCTTCAGGGCAGGGGGAAATCCGACGTGACCTGCAGCGCTAACGAGCTGTTTGTTGCAATTAAACTTGGCATTAAATACATTGCCACTTGCTCATTGCTGCAGGTATTGAATCCCAATGTTTTCTCCTGTTCCCAATACCCCTTCCTGCTGCAGACAGACATAATTTGGTGTTCCCATCCCTTTACCCTCTGTGTTAGGTGTCGGTGTTGCCTGAGACTGCAGCACAGGGAGGTGTGTGCTGTGGGGGAATACCTGTGTTACCAGCCAGCCTCCAAAAAATTCAGCGTGTATTTCCTGGAGCGTGCCCATCCCAGGCAAATCTTTCCATTTCAAAATCCAAATAGCCCATATTTGCCTTACAGCAGCAATTTCTTAGTTGATAGAGCTTCCCCAGGCATTATGCACCTTTGGATTTTAGTTTTATCTTTAATAGTTCTGTTTTCCAACAAAACCTTTCTGCATTCTTAAAAGGTCCTGTTTCTGCACAGTCTTGCCAACATTTCTTAATTTAGGTTTACAGAAGATCTCTATAATGAGGGCACAAGGAGATAAAGATGTGACCTTTCTTCAGATCAGATCATTAAATTGTCACCAATTCTTTTTCTTTTTTATGGAAAAACTTCATTTTTCTCTTGATACTCCTCAGGTGACCCTTTCTTGTGTTGTCTAGAGCTCAAGCTGTAGTGGGGACAGTAGGACATCCAGTTCTGATGGATCTCCATTTTTCTTTAGAGCCTAGAAAGGGGGTAGGAGAAATGTTTGACTGAGATTGTGTACAGAATATCACAAGTGAGACACTAAATTCCCATCTTGGCCCCCTGGGACTGATAGTTTATGCATCAACACATAAGCAAATAATGGTAATATTTCCCAGAGGGTTATTTAAAGGAAGGATTTTAGGACACGGGGGAGGATAGTGGGGTGAAGCTGTGAAATGGGCACAGGCAGGACTCCTCAGGCGTGTAGAGCTGCCTGGGAAAAACAGAAGGGAGAATACTTGGAAATATACCCTGTGGGATGTTTAAGAGTGAAATTATGGGCCAAACAGAGAGGGGAGGTATTTTAGCACCAAATGAGAGGTGATGCCAAGTAACTCTTTCAGGACTCTGAAAGCAGGAAAAAAAATTACAGGAAGTAGATGAGGAGCTGAGGCTGCTACTAAAGATACAAACATGAACAGATTTTTGCACTGTTTTGTGCTGCTTTGTGTGTTTCTGAGTGTACAGAAGAATGTAGTGAAGGTCTGGTGATGGAGACCTGTGTGGGACAGAGGGGGCTGGTTACCCCAGCTACGCTGCAGGGGCAGAAAAAATTAGAAATGCCATTCACAGTAAAAAATATGTTTTTTTCCCTGACTTGCCTTCAGGCTACAGTATTTATGTAAAACCTGCTGGTCATCCCTCCTCATGTGTTTCTAACAGGGTGCCTGTTGCTTGGCAGTAAAAGCTTTCCAAAATGCCTTGTTCATATATTTTGATAGGAGTGAAAGTGATCCTAGCATCAGAATTAATGTTAGAAATGTCAAATAACTCCCATATAGCACACAAGCTGAATAAAAATTAGGGATGGAGGAGCCCTCATGCACCTTGCCTTGTGCTCGGAGGTTTATGACCAGGGAGGTTCTCATGGGTTTTGTTAAAAAAGGGAAGCTGTATTTTTAAAGACTTCTGTAAAAATGAGTTATTTACATAATTCTGTAAGTCCTTTATTGAATTAAAACTCATTATCCAAGTTCATAAAATAGGTACTTTTCTGCTAGACTACTCCCAGGTCTAGCTCCTGAGAATATTTTTTACCATTCAGTAGATTTCCCTGATAAATGATTTGATAAGTGTTTTGAAGAAGCACTTTTCCATCTTATTAGCTCTTTTCATGGCTCATATTTTGAGGCCTGGCATGGGTGTGAAATGCAGGTGATGTGGTTGCTGTGTCTGTGCAGGTGGCTGGTGGTGAAGGACTCGTTCCTGATGTACATGAAGCCTGATTCAGGGGCCATTTCCTTTGTCCTGCTGGTCGATAAGGAATTCAACATCAAGATAGGCCGGAAAGAAACAGAAACTAAATACGGGTTGCAGATCGACAATCTCTGCAGGTAAGGAAACAACTTTGTTTATCCTCTTTTAGTTTGCTTTTGCTTTCTTAAGGAGGAATTGATGCTGCTCTGCAGGAGGGTTTAACAAGCCTGGGTGGCTGCTGCTGCTGTGCTCAGACCTGCTGGGGATTTGGCCCTAATGCTGATTATTTCCCATGTCTTAATGAGGCGTTTGGAGCCTCTGTTTCTCCATCCCTGTGGTTATTGCTGGGGCCTGGGGGCACGGTGCATGCTGAGTTGCACAGTCTGGTTTGGCACCAATTGCTTAGGTAATTTTTTAGGCACTCTTTTCTCTTTATGCTGCAAGTAGGGATGTTTTCTTCTCCATCCCAATGGAGTATTACTCAAAAGACGTGCTAGTGGGGAATAAAGAGATATTTAATGTTTTTATGTTAGCGCACAGTATAAATTCATCTCTTAAAAAATACATTAGCTGGCTCCAACTCCAAGTTAAGCTGGTGCTAATAATTTAAACATGCGTGGATTTTTTACGCTTGGCAGTGCAATACTGTTAGTCACTCAGAGCAGTTCTCAGTGCTGTGCATTCTTTTGCAAACAAAACAGCGAAGTCCCTACTTTCTGTGTAAATAAAATATGACTGGTACAGATGCATTTACCAACATGGACAGGCGGCGAGGAGCAGCCCAATTAAATGGAAGTGGCTTCAGCCTCGTGCCCTGTGCATTGTGTGTTCTTACAGGTCGCTGATTCTGAAGTGTAACAGCTACAGACATGCCCAGTGGTGGAGGCAGGGCATAGACGAGTTCATCCGGAAACACGGCAAGGACTTTCTGACGGAGCATCGCTTCGGCTCCTACGCCGCCGTGCAGGAGAACACCCTGGCCAAGTGGTGAGCACCTGTAACTGCCTGCCCTCAGCACCCCAGCCCTGATAAACAGAGCTGGTAGCCTTTGGTAGCTGTGGGGACTGGTGATAATTAAAGAATTGCAAAAAAAGAGGCTTTCTTCACCAGGGACAGAGTAGCAGTGCTGGTGGCAGGAGCTCTGCGTCACAGCTCATTGCGTTTTGCAACGTCAAGTTCTGTTTAAATTCAAATCTGTTGGGTATTTGTTATTGTAAGGATAAAGAGAAGAAAAGGGAATCAGTAAATGCAGATTTGGGTATAGTTGGAGTGTGGCTGGGCTTTATGCACACTGCAGCCCCTGAGAAATTCTTCTGTCCCCAGTGTCACCTGACTGCACTAATCCATTCCCACAAGTGCCTCAAAAACTTGATTCTAGCTGGAAGCAGACCAGTGCTTTCCCTGCAATGTCTGCCTTGCAACAACCTCTGCCTGAGTACTTTCCATAAATCAAAGGAAACATCATTCCATCATCCTTTCCTGAGAGGCAAACCTGGCTTGCATGTCAAGCAGAACCCAGGAATATTGTGAAGTTGGCAGAAGTGCCAAGAGGCACTTAATATTCCCTTATTGTGCTGTTTCATCAAGCTACTGATAGCAGCATTAAATTCTTCTTGCGTGTTGTCCTGATTCTGGAAGTTAGGATTGTGTTTGCTTTCGAGAAGAGAACATAAATGTCATTAGCACAGAACCCCATCACTCTTCAGCTGTGTACTTTGCAGAGTTATGCCTCCTCCCCTTCATTTAAGCACTCTATTTGCTTTTGCAGGTATGTCAATGCCAAGTGGTACTTTGAGGACGTCGCGAACGCCATGGAAGCTGCTAAGGAAGAAATTTTCATCACAGATTGGTGGTTCGTACTGACACGTTTGGATGTTGCCCAGCTGTCCCTCTGGGGACGCTCCCGACAATGCGGCACTGTTTGGGGCCCTACAGTATGGCAGCTAGCCCTGCAGCCAGATGGTTTGGCAGCACACCCAAACCTCTCCTTGTGTTGTATTCAAAGGCCTTTTCAAGAGGGCTGGCAGCAAAAGCACACGCTTCACATCAACAGCTTGGTTGTCTCCCTCCACGGAAATGCCTGAAACTGCACGGAGGCACCACCTGAACTGTAAATGTGGTGGTTCCAGGGGCTCCTCAGGAGTGGAAATGGCTGCAGATCTGAGGGGCATATGGGTGTCCTTGGGTGTATCAAGGAACAGGGATGCTCAATAGTGCTCTTGCCATGGGATCCTGCATGGGATCCCCCTTTGAGCTCCTCCTCAGTGCCTTGGGGAGCCTCATGCCAGCAGTGAGAGCATCTTGTGTGTCTTTTGGTCTGCTCTTAAATGGCCCAGATAAGGGAGGAGAGGAGTTTTGTCGCCCTTTCTGGGCTGTGCGTCTGCCACAGGGCCTGGCTCTGCCCACTTGTTACCTAGTTTAGGTGTTTATGCAGTGCTCTGGTTCCTGTTTGTGGCAGGAAAAGGGTGCTCTCACAGACTGGGCAGAGTCTCTTGGCTGGGTGCTGGTTGTGGCTGCCCATGTCTTGCCTTTCTGGAGGTTAATCTGCCTGGGACAGCCTGGACCATGGGCATGGGAGGCTTCCAAGACATGACTCAGATTTCTGTTCACCTTAGACATGTCTCTGGGCTCCTCTTTCTCTGTCTGTGAAATGAACCTCTGGCTGCTTATCTGCTGCTTCTGGGAACTGGGAGAAGTAGATTCTAGGAGGAAATTATGAGAAAACTACATACCATGTTAGCATTTGGTGGGGTAAATCTGTTTCCTGCTGTGACCACAGTTAAGCCTAATGCTCATGGATTCCCCTTATCCAACATCAGGTGGCAGTTCAAGAGCATCCCATTTCAGACCCATTGTCTCTTACTTAGGGTTTTATTCAGAAAATTGTTAAAGTATCATGGAATTCTAAAACTTACCTAAAACTTTGATGTATAAGATAAAAATAGGGTGTAGCAATATGCTTTATCCAAGCCCAAGTTGCCATGCTTGGTACAGAAGTAAAGTAATGAAATTCTGTCACTTTGCTGTGCAGGAGTTAGATGAGGTTGCTTAACTATTTATTGTAATCCTTAAAGTGATAAAATTGTCCTGTTGAGAGATCCTACTGCTTTGTCTTCAGGCAGAAAGGAAAATTCAGCACAAATCTGTTCTGTTCAGATAGCTCAGGAGAACTGAAATCCTGCTCTTATTTATTTTTATATCTGCATAGTTCTTTCAGATCTACCTTGGGGTTTTCTTTTGTTGCATCTTTCTTTCACAGATAGAGTCCAAATTTCCCTATTTATACATCACTGTTCAACCTGGTCTTGTGGGTTGTTGAATATGAAGATGAATGTGCTGGACACGTCCCCTGCCCTCTGTAATGCTCAGTTATTAAAGAGCAAAGAGCAGGATATTGGAGAATGCATCACTCTGGGACATGAGCTTTCACATCCACTTTATTTAAACCTCAATTCCCTTGCTTCCCAAGCTGGTTATTTAGGCCAGTGCTTTGTTTGCAGGCTACATCTGCTGTGTGTTTTATATACCTTTATTTTCTTAGGCTGAGCCCGGAAATCTTCATGAAGCGACCGGTGGTGGAAGGGAATCGCTGGCGGCTGGACTGCATCCTCAAGAGGAAAGCAGTAAGTGAGCTCCAGCTGCACCCTTCACCCTGCACCCACGCAGCCAGGGGGTCATGCTGGGGCTGGAGCACTTCCACCATTCATTTTGGTAGAGATGAGAGTTAAAGCCTCATGTCAGATGGCTTTTGAACACCACATGTTTTGATTTGTTCCCCTCATTTGCATTTGGAAGAGCTCAGAGGCAGAGTGTAGATCCTCTGATTGCTCCAGGTTTGGCTCACTTTAGCCTTGCTTTATAACTGTCCCAGTTCCTGGTAGGGTCAATAACCTGCTGCTGTCCATGCTCTCCATGTGATTTATGTAATTTAGAGGTACAGGGAAGGCTGAGCACTTTGTGGTGTGTTTGTGAGTGTAGGCTGTGCCCCAGCTGTTCACACACCCTGTGATAACACCGGTGCTAAAAAGAGCTTGCCCATATCAGCAGTGGGTCACAAGGTTTATTATTCCTGTGGCTGGGAAACTTCATGGACTCTTGCTGTGATAGAAGGGCAGAAGTCCACTTGGATACAGACTTTAAACTAAAAGAGGGCAGGTTTAGATTAGATATTACGAAGAAATTCTTCCCTGTGAAGGGTGCTGAGGCCCTGGCACAGGTTGCCTGAGATACTGTGGCTGCCCCATCTCTGGAATTGTTCAAGGCCAGGTTGGATGGTACTTTGAGCAACCTGGGATAGTGGAACGTGTCCCTGCCCATGGCTGGGGGTGGAACAAGATGGTCTTGAAGTTCCCTTCCAACCCAGATCATTCTGTGATTCTGTGACATGCTGAAATAATCTTTGACTCTTTCCCCTTTCAAGCCAGTTGTCATCACAGTCCTCACCCCTCCACATACTTAAATAAAAAATGAGAGCTGACTGTTGTTGATTTAGAATTACTCTTATTTTCTGGCAAAAATAAACTGGCATCACTCACTCAAAGGAGGAATTTGGCTTCTTTTTGTCATGTTGACATGGATTTTCTTATGGCCGTAAAAACACTGTGATAAGGTGAGTGAGGTCAGTCCCTGGAAATGCTTGCTCTGTCACTTGTAGTGTTTCTTTGACTCTGCTTCAACAAGGCAGTCAGCAAGCTGATGTCATGGTGGAGGGCTGAGGCAGTCCTTTCTGTGTGTGCAGTGTTGCCTTGGACTCCCCTGGGTCTAGTGGAGAGCAGAATATCATCCACACTTTGGAGATTGCTTTAGCTCTTGGTAGCAGCTTTATGGGAACAGGAATTCAAAAGGCTGTGTAAAGTTTAGGTTTCAAGTTTAAGCTGGCAAACTCCAGTGCAAGCTTTTAATCCATGCTGATTTATGGGAAGTGGAGGTGTCCCAGTGTGTGGCCAGTATTTGCCAAGGTTTGGGAGGCACTTGGCACATTTGAAAGTGCTTTAACAAGAGTTCTTGGAAACCTTGCCATAGAGACAATGCTGATCACAAAAAGCTCCATGTTTTTAGCACTGCTCATAGTATTCCAGGAGGTTGTTTACCTCTACCAGCAGAAAGAACCTCTTTGCTGGTGTTGAGTTGGTGACATCCCCTTCAGGAGGGGGATATCTGTGTGACCTCAGTGGTCATGTCATCCTCCAGGGACTTTTAACTGTGGGCAGCCCTCGGGGCAGCACGAAGCAGCAGAACTCTGAACTTCAGTGGATGAACATGATCGGAGTGAATCATGCTTGCAAAATCTACCTCAAAGGGTGTGTAAAAGGAGCTGCTGTAGGAATGACTTGTGGATGGGCCTTGGCATAGCTCAGACAAAAACAACAAAACCCACACAAACCCAGGTACTGAGCCCTTCTCAGAAAGCTGGAGAGCTTTCCCAAGCAGGCAGGGTCCTACCAGGCTGTGGGGTTCTCATGGAGGATCTGGAAGAGCATAATCAAGAACAAGTAACTTCAGTCAGCATTTTCATCAGCAGACAGGAGACATTTACTGCCTCTTAGCTTTTCCTCCCTTCAGAAACAGACTGCATCCGTTGATGTGCCTGCATCCCATGTGTTCTTTTTTATTTCTGACAGCAACAAGGAGTGAGAATATTTGTTATGCTGTACAAAGAGGTGGAGCTTGCCCTGGGGATCAACAGTGAATACAGCAAGCGGACACTCATGCACCTCCATCCAAACATCAAGGTAATTGCACAGGGCTGTGTGGAGGCTGTTTGCATTCAATTGGTCTTGATGGCTGGTGCTGACCCCGGTGTATTTGGGTGGGAACTGCAAGTTCAGGAGTGTTTCCCACCATTGCAGTGAGAATAGTCTGACAAAACACACCCATGTACTGCCTGCCACATCATTTCTTTAGGTTCTAATGGAACATAAAATTGCTTAGTTTATATTTACCAAAGCAACTATTCACCTTAATTCACAAGAAGTGTATTTCATGTGACAAGTTAATGGGGTTACATCCAATGGAAAATTACAGTTTGAGAGTGTTGTCTCATTTCAGCATTTCTGCTCAAATGTGAAGGATGAGAGTCAACACTGGGTGTTAATGTTCCCACCACAGAAGAACAGCATTGCCCTGTCCTGTGCTGTTACACTGCTGTTCAGGCACCGAGAAGAAAA
This sequence comes from Illadopsis cleaveri, assembly GCA_013399915.1. Classification (NCBI taxonomy): domain Eukaryota; kingdom Metazoa; phylum Chordata; class Aves; order Passeriformes; family Timaliidae; genus Illadopsis; species Illadopsis cleaveri. The sequence goes on from VXBB01043981.1 coordinate 1,295,411, forward strand.
TCAGTTGTGGCAGGCAAACCAGTAGATAAGGATTGATCCAGTCTCTTAGAGACACATACACCTTAATGAGCAGTAAGAAACTTGTTACGCTAGAATAATTGATTTGTTTTCACTTGATCAGTTATCACAGCAAAGGGAAGCACCTGTTCATGTTCATCTTTGCAGCAAAACTGGACGATACACAAAAGCTGTGTCACAGGTTTTGGGAGCAGCCAGGTGAAACTCAGTAGCTTTTTCTCCAGGAAGCTGGTCTAGTGGCTCTAATATCATAAATAAAACTCTGAGCTTAGATAGAGAAATTCGGGTTCCATAGACTCTTGTCAAAAATAAATTCCTAAACAAATGCCATACAACTTGATTATAAGTGGCGGGGGGAAAACCACCCGACTTCTCATTTCACTTGTGTGGTGGCAACAACCAAAGAAGTGACTCAGATTGCCAATATGTTGTTTTCTTTCAGAGCAGGCTCTGTGTTTGATAGCTCAGCTATTACAGCTCAACTGAAGCAGTTCCTTTATGGTCCTCTTATGAAGCTGTTGTAAGGGTGACCTATCCCAACATCAGTAATCTTTGCTGCTTGGGATTACTGCATCCTGGGGAAACACCTGCCTGCAGACACATGCTGTGGGGACATTGAGTAGCTTCAATAATTAATCAGTGGATGCATCCAGTAGCAACTCCAACATTTCCCCATCACCCCAAACAGCCTGAAAAGGCTGAACTGCTTGGGTGGATTAAAATTTGACAACGATGCTGAGCTCGAGTGCTGGTTTCCTCGCAGGTGATGAGGCACCCAGACCACGTGTCCTCCTCGGTGTACCTGTGGGCCCACCACGAGAAGCTGGTGATCGTGGACCAGTCCGTGGCGTTCGTGGGCGGCATCGACCTGGCCTACGGGCGCTGGGACGACGACGAGCACCGCCTGACCGACGTGGGCAGCGTCAAACGCGCCGCCACCAAGTCCGTGTCCACAGCCAACCTGGCAGTAAGTGGGACCAGCTGGTGGCCACCATCAGCCACAGCAGGTCTGGGGCAGGGGTGAATGAGCTGTCCCCTCTTCTGAGCATAGGGTTGGGTTTTGGAGCTTTGATGACAAATAAATGATGAGAGGAAGGATCTAAGCATCAAATCACTCTTTAGGGCTAGGTGCTGACAGGCCCTCGCTAGGGCACAGAGATAAGAGGGCTGGGTTTCTCCTTGTGGAGCTTGGAACAGCAGCCACAATGTGAAGTCTCTCTTCTTAAAATCATAGAATCTTAGAATGGTTTGGGTTGGAAGGGACCTTAAAGATCACATTGTTCCTACCTCCATCATGGGCAGGGACACGTTCCACTAGACCAGGTTGCTCCATGCCTTGTCCAGTCTGGCCTTGGACACTTCCAGGGATGGGGCATCCACAACTTCTCTGGGCAACCTCTCTTTTCTTAACAAAACTTAGAAATGGGGAGTAAGCACTTGCAGAGTGCTCTGAAAAGTTTGTTGTTTGTGCCCTCAGCAGCTGCCTTGTTTGCTGAGCTTTCTGCTAACCTAGGTCTGTATGCAACCACATACCTAGATCTGTATGCAGCTATGTGTTTCTAAAAGTTTGAGGCGTCTAGGTTGATGAGAATTTCAAGGGGAGTAATAATCCAGAGTAAATTTATGGATCCAAATGCTCTAATACTACTAGACTTTCCTGACGAGTGCCTCCTCAGTACAGGCTCTCCCCAGAAAGCATGTCTAGTTCCCAGCAAAGTGTGTCTGTCACAGAGGAAAATTTGGCTCATGGTTGTTTCTGAGCACTGATCTGCACAAGAATCTGTAGTTAAAGGGGAACCTCTTCATACCGGACCTGCAGCCATGTCTTGTGTCTTTAAGTCTGCAGCGGAGTCGGCTGAACGTGTCTCACTGCAGCCTCAAGCTCTGGCCCCAGAGAGCCACTTGTTGGAGAGAAATGCTGATGATGTCCCAGACACATCAAGAATGAAAGGAGTAGGAAAACCCAAAAAGTTTTCAAGGTTCAGCATTTACAAGCACCTGCACAAGCACGGCATGCACCATGCTGACAGCGTCAGCAGCATCGACAGTGAGTCAAGTAAGTGATGCTCAGCTAAATAATGTATATAAAGGATGTGTGAAGGTGGGTGGGTGGGTGTATGTGCACGTTCACATGATTTCTAGGGCAATGTGTTCTTTGTATGGAAGGGAAGTTGACAAGTTACCTAACTATCAGAATAATAGCTGTGTTTAGTCAACATGTAAGTTTGTGTCACTGCGAAATAGAGAAGAAAGGTTTTGTGTGGATTTTTTTTATTTAGCTAATTGGCAATTTTCATGAGCTGTCAGATGATGTGATACAGTATATGTGATTCTTAAAGTTTGTATTGTTGGAAAGTGTTTATTTCTGCAAGAGAGAATTGAATCTTTCATTTTTCAACTTGGATTTATTATAACAAGCAAATGATTTCTGAATGGGATTATCCCCTCTCATAGACTAGTGTTAAAAGCTAGGTTTTAAATAAGTTCACTTTTTAATGGAAATATTCCAAATTTACCCACTTACCAGAGAGGAAAGTCTGTTCAACAGTTGAATATTTGAATGCAGCTTTTAATTCCCAACATTAAAGATAACTTCAGAGCTAAAATTACAAGATCAGCTTGGCAATTGTTCCAGGATGAAATTCTTCCTGAAAATTCTCAGTTCCTGAAGATGGGGGAACTTACTGGAATTTCCATCCCTCCCTGCGGATCTTTCTCTTGCCTCTGGCTCCTTATGGGGGTCTTGGTTGCAGTCAGCTCAGGACACAGCCATGGTTTTGTACTTCATTACATCTGTTTGGGTTAAAACCAGCTGGGTCCTGAATTTGGTCCTTTTCCTGGCAGTCACTTGTGGTTTCAGCAAACTGATGTCTGGTTTGAGTTCCTGTCTGCCAGGTGTCTTCAGACAGGAGCAGGCACCAGGGTGGACGTGTGTTTTTTGCCATGAATAGAGCATCTTGACTTTCTGCAGGTTACTCTAGCCCCACTAGGAGCCAACCGAATATAATCCAGAGTTTAAGGCCCCATCTGAGAATGTTCCATCACCACAGTGAATCCAAACAGGGGCTCGCTGAGCCTCGGGAGGGTAAGTGGAGGAAGGCAGAGCTGTGGACCCCTTCAGGCTTTAGCTGCTGATGTTTTTGCATTATAACTTTGGTGAGAGTGAGGTTGGGTGCCAGGATCAGCCTTCACTGCTTGTTGTTCTCCCAGCATCCTTATCCCTCCTCTGTGGGCATCCTGGCAGAAGAGCCTTCTCCAGAAACTACAAATACTGCACCATAAATAAATAAGAATTAAAAACCCCAAAGCAACAACAAACAAACCAAAATCAAACAAATGAGCAAACAACAAAAAAAATGCAGTAATGACAGCAGGGAGCAGTTACAAAAAAAGTTCTGATTCTGGTATGTGATGATTTCAGCAGCTCTCATACTGTAAAGGAAAGAGCTGTTACTGGAACTGGGTAGTTCTCTATTGGATATTTTTAAAGTAAGCCTGATGCAGGAAGACATGCAAACAGAGAGAGGAAGCAGCAGAGTGGCTGCTGCCAGTCCTATGTTTGGACAAAGACTTGAGTCCCCTCTTTTGCCTCTAATTAAAACCAAGGAAAGCATACTCAGTTGAGACAGGATTTGGGTAGTTGTGAGCACTGAGCTGTTCCCATCTCTGGACTGGTGTTGGAAGAGCCTGTCCCAGTGTGGTTCCTTTCCAAAAAGCCTTTGGGTTCAGGAACAGAGTGAGGAGCAGTTCTTCAGCATCATCCTCTTGCAAACATCTTCCTCTAAGGCATTAATTGCCAATTACAAAATATTGGTTACAAAGCAGTGGCAACAAAGCATTTCCATGTCTTTGTGGAGACAATGTGCAGTGTCCCCTGTGGCCATTCATGCTCACTCATGAGTCACTGTGCAGTCATCGGAGCGCGGCGCTCGGAGCGTGTGTTGGCCTGTGTCCCACAAATTCATTCCCATTCCCACCCGGGCATGTCGAGTCAGTGATTCCCCAGCTCCACCTGGACTCTCACTAGAGGCTCAAACTTCCTGAGGCAGCTGTGGTGCAAACCTGCTGCATGGCATTTCTGGCATGGCTTGGCTCAGCTGGGTTCGGCGGGGTCACGGCGGCGCTGGCAGGGCTTGCTTTGTGTCCCCTGGTCTTGTGCTGCTGCCAGCCTGTGTTTGGTTGACTGTTGAAAGTTGTTTTTTCTGTGTGCTGAGGGGTTTTATGGTTACCTGGTGGCATGCTTGGGTTAGGAGGAGGTTTCTGCTCATGGCATTGCTGTATAATTACTTAGTATTTGGTGTCACAGATGAAGGCTGCTCTCAGGGTCAGGAAATAACACCAGTTAACTGTTTATGGTCTAGGCCAACATTTCTGGATTTTTTAAGAGCCCAGAAAAAGAGTCCACCGCACCAAAATATGTGCTCTGGAAAAGGGATCCTGTTAGGAGGGAATATCCCTGTGTGCAATATTTTAGACCATTTCTAATCAACATGAATTTGGAGTTCAGGATTCATTCATTCAACATCTAAAATTGTATCAAAAATGACACTGCTATTTCTAAAAACAAAATAATACTAAGAAAACCACAATATTTCATGAAGGAACATGAACATCTCATTCTAGATAATAAATACTGCTTCTATTAGAGGAGATACACCCTGATAGAGGGGCAAAACAATAAACTCTCTAGCAGAGAAGATGGAATTAGTTCACTGTTAATGTAAAATATATGAAGTAGATGATATACATGATGTGGGCTGCCATATGGGAATATTTAGGTGTTATTAAACTGGGGAAAAGCAAATGGTTATGGGGTGATGTAGTCCAAGATAAAATTCAGCATCTGCTTTTCATTTCCATAACAGACTCCTATATATAACCTCTTCTGATTGTATAAAAAATACTGAAATAGGGAAGAAAAAATACTAACATATATTCCTTGAAAGTAACAGGAGGACTAGGGAGAAACCAGCTTCAGCTGCTTGGGACTGGCAGGTCCCACCAGTGCTGTTCCATGGCTGTAAGTCTCTCACTGCTGTGTGCAGTGGATGGCCATGACTTTGGAGCATGTTTTTGTTTTGTTTGCCTGGGACAGATAAAGGATCCATCCGTAGCCTGAAGACGGGTGTTGGAGAGCTGCTGGGGGAAACCAGGTTCTGGCACGGAAAAGACTATTGCAACTTTGTCTTTAAAGACTGGGTGCAACTCGACAAGCCTTTTGCTGGTGAGTGGGAGTCTTTGCATTACCCCAAACTTTCTTCTGCACCTTCTTGGTCTCAGATCATATTTTTCCTGCCTCCAAGCCAGAGGTAACAAGGCTGGTTTGGTTTGGTTGCTAGGAAAAAGCAGCAAAACTCCCTTTGAGGGGTTTTAGGGCCAATTATCCTGTTGCAGTCCAAGTCATCTGCCTTGGGGGCGCTTGGTGCCCAGAAACCTCAGTGTGAGGAGGGGGGCTCTGTGCTTTTCCACATTCATGTCCTTTGTCTGAGGAAGTTCCACCGTGTTCCCCTGTTCCACAGACTTCATTGACAGATACACCACGCCGAGGATGCCCTGGCACGACATCTCCTCCGTGGTGCACGGCCGAGCCGCGCGCGACGTCGCCCGGCACTTCATCCAGCGCTGGAACTTCACCAAGGTGGGTGTAGGTGTCACTGCTGGGGGCCAGGAGATAAGCACAGCCTTGCTTCACCCCCCTGCCCTCTGTAGGCATCTGATTTATTTCCTTGTGTTGTTCTGATAACGTTGCAAGCATTTTTTTCTTTATCTGTTGCAAACATTTTGTCAAGCATTTTTTCTTTATCTGTTTTTTCCCCCCTGTGCAGATTATGAAACCCAAATACCGGTCCCTGTCCTACCCATTCCTGTTGCCAAAATCTCAGCAAACTGCTAACGAGTTGAAATACCAGGTGCCCGAGGCTGTTCCTGCCACAGTCCAGGTGGGTGTTGATTGATAGTCTCCTGCTCACATACTCAGAGGACTTGTTTTGCACCCTCCCAGGAAGTCTGAATGCCTGACAGACCCTCTGCAGAACTTGAATTATAAGATGCAAAACTCTTACTTAATTCAGCTCACAGACTAGGTGATCAGATCCTCAATCTCAATAGAATAGTGCAAATCTTTCAGCAGAGAGGCATTAATTGATATCTCCACCTCTGAGGTAAGGACACTAAAGTGTATGCAGTACCCAAGTGGTGGGAACACTGTGACTTTGCATAGCTGTGTGGTTTAATGATTTGTTTTCTGCTGCTCTTCATCTAACATCTGACATTTGGGCTTTATGATTTGAGAAGGCCTGATGAGTTGAGGTTACCCACTGAGTATTTATCTCAGATCTCAGAGCAGTCTGCTTTAGCCTGACGCCTCGCTCAGACGGGTGGTGGTCAGTGAGAGCCCAACATTAAGTGGAGTCTTGGGGCTGTTGCTTTCTGCCTTGAACTTCATCTGCACTTTATTATGCAGTCCTGCACCCCTGTGGGTCCTCTGAAGTTCAGCACAGTCCACAGTCTGCTTTGTGACAATCAGTCTCACAGTCAGAATTGCCAAAATACCTCTGTTTAAAAGCCCGGTTTGCTCTTTCAAGTGCACATACTCGAATACTGCTGTTACCCAGCAGAAATAGGAACTTGTTCAAGAGTACAAAGTCAAAATAGTTATGCTGAAGCAGCAAAACCATTGTGTGTCTCTGTGGATGGAAGATGTATGAAGTAAGAGCAGTTAGACCAAACCCAGGAAAAATGCATGACTTTGCTCTTTGTAAGGAGTGGTCTGCCCAGATGACAGCACTGCTTGGGGAAGCTTAGTGAAATAAGATGCTTTTTTCTGAGTTTGTGGGTTGCCAGGGCATTGTCTGCTCCTCTCTGTGTGGTGTGAGGGATGGGCATCACAGGGCTCTTGTGTCGGGGGTCTGGAGTGTTTTACATCAGCCTCCAAAGCAAGGCTCCCAGCTTGCTGGGAAGTAGTCCCCTTCAGGCATCCTCCTGCTCCCTGTGGATGTAAATGCCTCCCTGTCTGTCTGACACCAGCTTTTTGGGAAATGTTTTTCTCATGGAAGCGATGGGGCTTGTGTCCCCTGAGCATGCTGTAACCACAAGATAAGCCACAACTTCTAAATCACAGGGTTTGCTGTAGCAAAAAGTTAAGCTCTATTGGTTACAGAACTGGAAGCAGTTCCCAAAGGAGAAATTAAACTGAAAACAACCTAGATCCAGCTTCTCTTCAGTCCAGCTGCAGAGCTGCTGGCTGGCTCAGGGCATCAGGCCGTGGGAGAGGAGGATGGAGCTCAAACAGTGACTGCAGAACCCACAGACTCCAGTGCTGAGTGGTGGGTGAGCAGTTGGAAAACCAGCCTGGCCACCACATTGCTGAGGCATTGCAAATAACTGATACATCCAGGAAATGAGGGGCTGCTCTCAATGATGCCACAAACAGCAAAAAGAGAGCTGGTTTGTCTTGTAAATTATTCATTCGAAACTACCTTGCTCATTTCTTATTTATGCATCTGTCAAAATAGCCCTGCATGTAGACAGTTAAATAAAACTACATGATACTAGGCTGCAAATGTGTTGTCCTGAAATGTACCAGCCTTCTCAGTATGAGGGAAAACTGATGGGGAAGAGCATTTGCAATGCCAAGCCTGGTGGAAGCAGTGAGGGGGGCTCCTCTGCCCAGGATGGGGCTCCCTGCCTGGGTGCTTCAGCTGGGTTATGACTTCTGAGTGACCCCCTCAAGCTCCAAGGCAGGGATTTGTATGCACATAGTAAAATTTTGACTGTCTCCTCCCTAATACCCACACTGGCGTGGTTTCCCTTGGTCCCCAGGTGACACAAGTGCCCTGGGATTCCCTGAAGTCCCACTGTGAATCTGTAAGTGGCTCAATCTCTCCTCCTGATGGAGGTTTCAGATTTGGCTGCTGTAGGAAGAGAGGACAGGAGAGGGCATCTGCAGGCTGGATCTGAACTCCCCCTCTTGGTGGCCTTTTTCTGGAGCTCCCAGGGTGTGCATCAAGGCATCCTTGTGTGACTTCTCCTTTTCTGCAGGGACAGAAATATTAACCTCTTGCCCATTCAGTTTATTCATTTTGTAGCAGAGGGCTCAGGTGCTCGCATCTCCTCTCAGTGGTACAGTTCTGCACAGAAATAAGCAGATATCCTAAAAGCTTTTACCAACTTTTTATCCAGAAAAACTAGAGCAATATTCTTGTTCTTCTTAGTATTGAATCCTTTGGCTGGCCAGCAGCCAGTCCCCTTTTATCTCCATTTGAGTACTGTGTAGGGATTTTATAGGCAGAAGTTACTGCCCCAAGTAAAATCCAGCATCCCAGGACTCTCCTTGGCTGTGGGGTGATTGAGGAAAGCCTGGTTGTTGGGTTTCTTGTTTCTGACCTTGTTTGCAAATCTGTCTTCAAATGTGGGCAGATCAGAGGAAGGGAAAACACAAAGGATCCGTGGGGGTTGCAATGTTGCTGCAAGCCCAAACCATTGACCTGTCAGCAACAGATTCCAGCCTCATTGTAGCATCTGGTTTTGTTCTCCTCTGTGAGAGGAGAGGAGTAGGAAAGCATTTCTGGGAGGATAGAGCACTGACAAGGGCTTTCCCTTGGGCAGGGAGGATGAATGCAGTGTGTGTGGGAAACACACTGTGGGGTACAGGCTGGGAAGGAGGAAAAGGAGTCAGGCATGGTCTCCCATCCTCCTTCATTTGAACTTCGAGGCTTTGCTTGCAATAAGCAAAATGATTTTTGCAAGAGCACATTGATTCTTGCAAGAGTCAAATAGAGATTTGCCAAAGGCAGCCATATTTTTTTCCACTATTCCATCTCCCTATTTCCACTCCAGAGTTTGCAGTTATCTGGCAAAGCCAGTGTTGCAAAGATGTGATGTGGTGAGGCAACATCCCATTCCTGATAGAAATGCAATGAAAGTTTAATGCTCTGGCAGCAACTGACACCCTCACCTCATTGAAGTCTGCGTGAGAGCCCTGCATTGTTCAGGGTTTATGCACTAACCCTCAGCAAACATCACATTTATTACCCTTGTATCAGTTAGAGAAGTTAAAGGGATGACAAGCTATTGAGAGGTTCAGGGGAGGGGAATGGAGAGGCAGGAGCATGGAGACTCCAGCTCTGGATGGGAGGTGCTCTGCTGGGCAGCATGTGGTCTTTTCTCCCCAAGAAACAGGTTGGATTTGAACCAGCTGCCTTTAAATACCTTGACAGGAAAGAGAAGTGTCCAGAAGTGTGAGATGGAACATCAGTGATAAGGAAAGGGCTGTGTAGCAAACTTCCAGGAGTGTGTATGTGTGTCTGTGAGTGCCATAGCTTTGTCTCCATGGGATGTTACCTTGGTGGCATTGTCCTGTCCCTGTGGCTGCAGACCTGTTAAAAACAACTTTATTTTGAGGAGGTGCAGGATGAAACACCTTACACTCATTCTGCCTTCGCATCCAGCATTTTCTGACAGCTCTTCTTCCCTTTGCAGGCGGATTTGAGGTTGTACCTTATGGGAGCTTTTTGGGTGGTGCTGTGCCAGCTTTTTCTGGGATGAGGCAGAGGGATGATGGCACTGTAATAGGGGCAGCCCAGGGTGTGGAGTGAGCTGGGGTGCCAGTCATGTGGAGGGGTGAGGAGGAGTGTAGGGAAGGGCAGGTGGATGATGCACTGGGAAGTCATGGTGCTGGAAAGGGGTGGTCCTGAGTGATGGCTCTGTTGTGTTAACTAGCAAAAATAAAATAAATTAAAAAATTTTAAAAATCAGACTTTGTGTACTAGAAAGGTACAATCTGCCACTTTCTGAAGTGCAGTTCCAGATTGCTGTGCTGGTGAGAGTGGAAGTGCTGAGAGCCCCAGTCCAGGCTGCATATAGAATAATTAGCTTGCTTTCTACTCAGAAAAAAACTGTTTTTTCTGTTCTTATTAATGCCAGTAACAGCTTATTAATGCCAGTGGTGAAATTTTGTTCAAGATCTCAAGTCTGCCGTGGTGCTCAGTGTTCTTTCAGCAGTGCCTAGCTTGGGATGAGTGGGAACACTCAGCCTTGGCTTTGTTAACCAAATGAGTGATTAAAAACCTTTGGGAACTATCAGCATGGTCTTGCAGAGGCTTATGCAGGCAAAGGGCAGCTGTTTGGCTCTGCTAAAGGCTTTGACAGCCCTTGTATTTAGACTGGGTCCCTCAGTCCAATACTTGTGACCCAAACACTCAGGGAGACTGCAGAGTGCACCCTCCTGTTGGTCAAGAGAGCAGCCAAATACGAGAGGTGTAGGGCCTGTTTTTTACTGGAAAAAACAGATATGGGAGAAAGCTCCTGTCCAGGTGAAGGAATTAGCTCAGGAGTCATCTGCTGTTTAACTCCAGTGGCCCCAAGTGCCACCTCCAGAGATGCTCTGGAGATGAGAGGATTGGCTTGGTCAATCCCCAAGAGATCAGGATTTTGCTGGAATGAACACACACATTTCACAGAGCTCCAGCCCCTGGGTCTTGTGCTGTGTGGGGCTGGCCCCAAGTTCCAGTATAATGGTTATATTGAGATATTTTAAGGCTATTGTTTCAATGTTTTTGTCTTGACAATGTTTAAAGAGAGGGACTAATAATGAGTGACTATTCTCCCAAGCACGTACTCCACCAACACTTAATTAAAAACTACATTTCCATCTAGGAAACATCACTTGGGGCGTAGTGTGGCTGCCTCTTGACTCAAAGTGCAGGAACAGGAGGTGCCACAGCATCTCTGGCTCGTGGGGCACAGGATGCTGACTGCTGTGGGGCTTGCTCAGCCTGGCCCAGAGCACAAACAAAGGTTGTTTCTCGTGTTGGTTTGGCTTTGTTGCATAAAAACTGCAGGACAGAGGGGCAGGACACGCCCTGGTCATCTTGCAGGAATTTACTTCAAAAGTGGATTTCCAGTAAAAACGAAGAAATAAATGTGGGCAGCTGAACCAAAAATTTTAGAAGTTGTATCACAAATGGGATGGCTTGTGCAAGAATTTGGCAGAAGAAACAAGTGACCTTGAGTGTTGAGGACAAAGGCACGGCCTGAGTTATCAGACTGACTGTATGATTCTGTACAGCCTCCTTGGAGGAAAAACACCCTGCCCCAGCCAGAGACCAGCTTTAGCATGAGATCACTGATGGGGATGTGCCTCCCTAAAGCTTGGACATTTAGGTTGTTCTAAAAACAGTTTATCATAAGACCTTAAGCAAGAACAAGGATCTGGAGCTGCTCAGGTGGGAGAGGGCAGTGGTACAGCAATGGGACAGGGCTCTTATGTTTTTAATCAAAACATTGTTGAGCATTAACACTATTTCTGAATGTCCTTTCTCACAATTACAAATGCAGTATGAACGTTGCACTTACTACCTTATTTTATGAAAGCCTGGCTGTGCCAGGGAAGAGCCTTGCCTCTGGGATAATTCAGGTGCCATGGTGCTGTCCTGGATGGACAGAGCTGAAGGTGTGTCTCTCTTGCTTTCCAGGTGATCCGTTCTGCTGCTGACTGGTCTGCTGGCATTAAATACCACGAGGAGTCCATCCACAAAGCCTACATCAGCGTGATAGAGAACAGCAAGCACTACATCTACATAGAGGTGAGCAGCAGGGAGGGAAGGCAGGAGGGTCCTCATGCTCTGGGCATGGCTTGTAGCCATCAGGAGGGTAATTACTTCTTGAGGTTTGGTCCTAAGTTTTTATGCTTTAGACAGATCTTCAGTGGTCTTCAGGCCAGACTGATGGCTGTGTACCCTGACAGCCATCTGACCACGAGGTGGAAAAGAGTAGATCTCTCCTTTATAAGGCTCTTTGCAAAATTGCCAGCAGCTTTCATGGTCTGTGCAATAGTCTCCCTGTCCCCTCTGTGGCTTTGTAGTGTCCCCTGTGCATGCCTAAACCTCCCACTCACAGGGCAGCTCTTCATCCACACAGCCTTCAGCTGCAGCAATCTCTTGTGTCAGAGTGACACTCAGTGCTGGCTGGCTGGAGATGCTTTTTCTCCTCTTTTTTTTTTTTTTTAGCCTCCTCTTGTTAGGTTGCTCTCTACATGAACTTTCTAAGGAGTGTGATTAATAAGGACTAATTCATTCTCTAAGCAAGCACAGACACATATATCATTTAATCATAATTAAAAAAAGGCCTCCACTCCAATGGCACACAAACCCAGCTATCTTTAGTTCCTCTTGGTCTGAAATAAAGCATGCAAATATTTTGGGCTGGTTGCTGGCAGTGTCTGACAGTAGCTTTGCTTGCTTTTCCTGCAGAACCAGTTTTTTATTAGCTGTGCTGATGACAAAGTTGTCTGGAACAAGATCGGTGATGCGATTGCTCAGAGGATTCTTAAAGCTCACAGGTAACCTGTTCTTAATGAGGCAGTGGAAGTTTTCAGGTGCATTTCCATGGTGTGGTGCAAAAAATAACCCCTCAGTGGACACAGATAGACAGTAGCTGTGCCAGCACAGAACCAATGGGGTCCAGCATTTGCATTTGCAGCAGTGACTCCTGAGTGGTTTCTTTGCACCCGGAAAGTGATTTTCTGGACTTGGCCCAATGTAAATGTATTTTTAACTATGGAACATGTTTAAAGGCAAGTCCTTTGTGCTCTGGTTCAGTGACACCTTTGCTCCATTGCCAACTTGCCTTGAGCTGGGTGGTCAGGCTGTTTCATGGGTGGGAAGGGTGAGCTGAGATTTGTGGTTTATTTAAATCATCTAGAGAGGAGCGGCTTCAAATTGGGGAATCAAACACATTTTGAGGATTTGACTGCAGGGTTCTGCTATTGTTTGAACAACTTTTTCTGGTACATGCTGGAGGGTGTTCACCACCTCCAGACTTTGCAAGGGGACCGTTGTTTGTTCCTGGATGGATTGAATCCAACCATGTTTTAGGCACACCTAACTCTGTGTTAACATTAATGCCACAGGTAGTGGCTTGTCTTCTCTTTGATCCTGGGCAGCCTTGCTTAAGGTTGCTCCCCTGAAGTCTCTTTGAAACATACATTTCATACTATAAAACTGTACCCTGCTCCTGCTGGGTACTTTCTAAACTTTTCCTTTTCATCTCTCATGGGCTTTTTTGTCACGCACAAGAGATGTTTTCTTGCATGGATTATTTTTTCCATGTTGTAATTGTCCAGAACTCTTTGTCCACAACTGCAGAATCTGCTTTTCCAGAGGTCCTCTCTGCAAGGTTGCAGGAATTTTGCTCTTTTTTTGCACTTGAGCTTAGAAATTCCCACTTGGATAAGGGCACCCAACCTAAGACAGCCACCAGAGTGCAGGAAATGCCTGCAAGACCACAGGAGCTGCCCTGGGCCAGGCTTTGTTCAGAGCACTGTGGAAAGAAGAACACTATTGAAACATGGGAGAGCCTGGGTGTTATCTGCTGTGCCATTAACAACAGGGTGGAGTTTCCTGTGATCTCTGTGAGCTGCAGTGAATAGCCCAAAAAATTGAAATTAGCTAGGTATGAAAAGATGGGATGGATTTTCTCACCTGTGGTAAATGAGGAGCAGTGCCAGTGCTGCTGGAAATGCTGTTGCTGTGTTTGTATTGCAGCTTTGGGGCTCAGAGGCAGCTGGACAGAGCATCCTAGGGCACCTTCCAGTGCCTAAAGGGGCTAGAGGAGAGCTGGAGAAGGACTTTGGAAAAGGGCATGTGTGATAGGACAAGGGGAAAAGGCTTTGAACTCCAAGAGGATTAGACTGGATATTGGGAAGAAATTCTTCCCTGTGAGGGTGGTGAGGCCCCTGGCACAGGTTGCCCAGAGAAGCTGTGGCTGCCCCATCCCTGGGAGTGTCCAAGGCTGGGTAGGATGGGGCTGGTGCAACCTGGGATAGTGGAAGGTGTCCCTGCCCATGGCAGGAGCTTTGAACTGGAGAAGCTTTATGGTCCCTTCCAACCCAAACCATTCTGTGATCCTGTGATCTCTGTGCTGATTGATGTCCCCCTGAGAGCCAGGATTGCCTTTCCTGCCTGTGGGAACTGACTGCCACAGGCCCTTTGTATCAGTTGCCTGCTGTTAGCAGTGCTGCTGAGGCACCAGCAAACTCTCCAGGTAATCTGTTAAGGTCTTCCTGCTAAATAAAGTTTATGTATGGGGTGTCATTCTGTCCAGATACTAAAAGTCTATCACAAAAGGAGGTCACACAGATTCTTAGTGACCCATTTCCAGCTATGATGCTCACTTCTGCATTACTCCAGTTGTATGCCAGTATTGTGCTGGCCTAATGTTGGCAATTCCTTACTGAATATAAGGTTCAAATTCCACATTACCTAAGATTAAAAGTAAATTCAGACCTAAATGGTTTGTGTCATAATGATGATTTTCCAAACTGCCCCAGGAAAACAGTGTTTTATTATAAACTAAGGTCTGTAGTGAGCTTGTATACTCCTCACTCCTCTAGACTAAATATTCTCTACTGATGTTATTAATAATGTTCTTTTCTTGGTTTCCTCTTTTTTCCTGGGTGGCTCTCTAAGCAGTTTAGTAAACACTGTCCTTACACAAACAAGCTGCTTTTTGGGGAATGCTTTTATTGGTAGACCTTTCTCGTGATACAAACAGACTTGGTTTCAGACTCTTGTGTCTGGGTAAGGCCTCAACTCTTTCTGAGCTCTGCTGGCAAACCAGAGCCAGTCTGCAGTGCCCAGCACAGCTGGAAGGAAGCACTGGTTGAAATGAATGAGGTCCTCACTGCCTCCCTCTCAAGCTCAGAGGGGACCCCAGTGCTTCACAGTTTCCACACCCCTAAATTCACAGGCATGGCTTGCCTGAGGAAGGAGTACTTCTAGCAAAAACTGCATCTGGCTCATCCTCAGAGTGCTTTCGAAATGGTTGTGTGCTGATTAAACTGTGTTTGCCATCTAGTGGCAGCATCCTTCCGTGGAGCATTATCCTCGTCCTTCTCTTCCTCCTCCTCTAGGGCACAGAGCAGGGAATTCCCAGCACACAGGGGCACCTGGAAAGTGCTCTCAGAGCAGATGCACCTGGCATTTGTCAGCAGAGGAAACCCAAAGGGAGCTTTGAGAAAAGCCCCAAGCAGTGCCACAATAGTAGCTTTTGTTCTGAATGGGATCACGATTAGGGTGTGGATTAGTTTGGAGAACTCTGGAACTGAGATTTGTGGGTGCTGTGATGTACCAAGGACACATTTGCCTTCCCCCAATGATCAATGTTTTGCTTGTGCCCTGAACTTTTTCCACCTTTTGTGCTGTTTCTGACTTCAGGAAGCCAGGAGACAGCTGGGTTAGGTTTTGAGTTTCTGCCTGTGATAGCTCTGTAAGCTTTGCTGTGCTCTGCCAGGCAGCTGTCCACACCAGGCTGCACATATCAGTGTGACTGGGCTATTGGGGTGCTCAAACAAACTTTGATAGAGGCAGACACAATCTGAAAAATCCTTAGCCTGCCCCTGAATTTCAGTACAAATGTGTTTTTTTTCCTTTAGCTTCTTTTGTTGTTTGCTGAGAGTAAATTATTCCCTCTCCTCCTGAAGGAGCACTCACAGAAGTACGGATGGCAGGTGATGATTTCCTGAAACTGGAAATGCACTTCACCCTTTCCTCCCTTAAATTTGTGTGGTGGCCTTGGATGGGAACAAGTCAGTCATCTTGGGGGAAGTGAAACCGAGGGGACTTCACCTTGTGCAAGGCTGTGACTTGTCCAGGCTGATGTGACACTGCCAGGCTGATGCTCCCTGACCTCTCTCGTGTTGCAGGGAGAACAGGCGGTTCCGGGTGTACGTGGTGATCCCGCTGCTGCCGGGCTTTGAGGGGGACATCTCGACGGGCGGGGGGAACGCCCTGCAGGCCATCATGCACTTCAACTACAGGTACCACAGGCA
Organism: Illadopsis cleaveri; assembly: GCA_013399915.1. Taxonomy (NCBI): domain Eukaryota; kingdom Metazoa; phylum Chordata; class Aves; order Passeriformes; family Timaliidae; genus Illadopsis; species Illadopsis cleaveri. Next base: position 1,311,258 of record VXBB01043981.1, read on the forward strand.
GGGTGCCACAGACCCTGCACACCTCCACCTGCCACCAGTGTGACCAGCGAGGACAGAGCTTTGGGCAGCCTGGTCCTGGGGGAGGTGTCCCTGCCCATGGCAGGGGGATGGAGCTAAGATGAACTTTAAGGCTCAACCAACCCAAAGCATTCTATGATTCGTTTTACACTTAGCTGATTAAATCAGACTTGCTGACCAAGATTTGTCACCAAATCTGCCTTTTTGGCTGATACTTGGCCTGGCTCTGCCCATTGGCCCCATGCAGGCAATGGCATCTTCCCCAGTGTGATTCCCCTGCTCCAGGATGGATGTTTTGAGGGGGACACTTGCAGCCCAGCATGTCTCTTAGGAAGGACTGAGATGCAGCAGGGTAACCCTTGTGCTGAGAAATGTAGAAGGCAAAATGTCCCAAGATGGTTTTGCTGGAAAGCTGCATATATCATATGGCCAGGACACAGTCAATGTGCAGAGACTGCTGCAGCCCTCAGAGTGAAATCCCCTCTTGTCTGCTGGCCTGCAGGAGTCCTGCTGCACCTCCAGGAGGATGAGTGGGGCAGGGGACACAAGCAGATGGAAAGTAGCACATCCCCTTGACCTTCTGCCTGAGCTTCCTCCTGCAAGGGCAACCAGAGAAAATTGCCCCTGGGTTGTTTGGTTCTCAATTCCAGCTGTGGCTTTTCCAGCCCAGCCATAATCACACAAACTCCCTGACCTGGTGTTCTGCACGTGCTGATGTTTTTCTTAACGTGATTTCACATCCAGGCCTGACACAGGGAGTAGCAGCCCTGTTTGTCACACATTTACAATCATTGCCACGTGCTCTAGAAGGCAGAAGTGCTCCCCAGCTCCTCCACGGGTTGGAACATGAGCAGTCCTTGATGTAGTAACAGTCATTTGGGGGAAAAAAAGTGCTCTGGAAGCCCCCTGTTTCTCCTGCTGTGTGAGAGGCATCTGTGTTAGTGATTTACCCCATCCAGTTCTGCTCCAGCACATGCTGCTGTCTGCAGCCACAGGGGTGCTGATGGCTGCCTACGTTCTTTCCAGGACCATGTGCCGGGGGGAAAACTCCATCCTGGGCCAGCTGAAGGCAGAGGGTAAGAACTTTATTCCTCTGCTCTGTGGTGTTTACTTTGGATGCTGCTGTTTGATGGATGCATCTGTAACATGTAGTGCAAGACATGCTACAGGCTCGTGGGGCTGTGAGCGACCTCCGCCTTGACCATCCTCCCATGGTGACTCTGTCGGGTCACACAAGCCATGGCCACTTGTCAGACTTCAGACCTGGCTGCAGCCCTGATCCAGAGGAGGGGAACAGCCCAGGGAGGAGCACAGCACAGTTGCAGCTGCTCAGGGTTGTGTTCTTTGGAAAATGTCCTGAGCGGGGTCACGCTTCTGGGAGCCATGAGCCCTCAGCCTTCCCCGTGGATCCCATGCAGGGTTTGTTTCTGGCAGTTGTCAGATGTGGAGAGGAAGAGCCTGCCTGAGCAGGAGGCTGTTTCCTTGCCATGAGGAATTTGCTGCTGGAATTTGCTCTGCTGGGAATCAGGGCACTGTGAAAACCCACACATCACAAACACCAGGACCGTGCATAATGCCTCATTTGTTCCAGGTCCTGGTGTAAAACTGAACTGCACACAAGTGCATTAGGACACATTTGCCATGTTGACCATGGACAAAACACCTGCTTCCAGCCTGCTTTCTCAGGATCTGCAGAAAAACAGTCTTATAGTCCACCTATTGTGCTGTGCCCAGGAAACTGGAGTCATTTCTCACTGAAGTGGGAGTCTCTGAGCAGGCAGATCAGAGCAGCACAGTGATCTCACAAGCAAATATTCAAGTCTATTTTTTAAAAAATTATTTCTCTTATCTGTTCATTTATAATTTTTTTAAAAGTCAAAAGCAAAATGTTAGTCATAGGGGTCTTCATATAAACAAGGTCTTTTTTTTTTTTTCTCTTGCACCTCCTTCATCCCATCAATTTTCTTGTCTTTTAATTTTCAGTTGGAGATAAGTGGATAAACTACATATCATTCTGTGGCCTTCGAACATATGCAGAGCTGGAAGGAAAACTGGTCACGGAGCTCATCTATGTGCACAGCAAACTGCTCATTGCTGATGACAACACGGTTATAATTGGTGAGCAGGGGCTCTCAGGAGGGGTTTGGGGCACTGGGTTATACCTGGATCAATCCCTTCCCATCCCCATGGCTGCAGTGCCATGGGCTTTTCTGTGTTGTCATTTCTTTCCGGAGAAATATTTTGCTTTAAAAAAAAAAAAAACAACCCAAAAATCAAATTTATAAATTCTCCAAGAGGGAAGAAAGGATTCAGAGGGCTGTCATTTAATTTGTTTTTCTGAAATCTTTCAAATCTGTGTGTAACCGTGAAGAGAATCCCAGTGCAGGGAATATTGTCCATCTGTCTTGTATCAAACTCTGCTCTAGCAGGAAGACTTGTGAGACTTGTCATCTGTTCCTGAAAGAACAGAATGTGCTGTAAAATTTGGAAGGTTTGGACAACATGTGTCATGTATCAGCTCTATTTCCTAAGAATGGGACAATATGCTATAGGGAGCAATAGATATCATTTCATCCCCTTCTCTTACCATATTTATTATGAGAAGATGAAGCCAAGACAAGAGAGTTCAGGCTCAGAGCTCTACACTGCAGCAGAATTTCAGCCTGTTTCTTTAAAGAAGCCCTTTTTGAGCTGTTTTATCAGCAATAAAGCTTGGCCAATGAATACCTGAATACCAGATTTTACAAGACTCGAAATACTCCCCTCAAAGCAGTGATCTCAGATGATCTAACACTCTATATGGAGTTCAGAGTTATACACTAAGGCAGTACAGGATCTGAAAAACATAAAAGCTAAAATCGTAGGGCATGGGGTTGGGGTTTTACCTGCCCAAGCTGTGGATGTTTCCCCATGGAGCCGAGGGCTGCGGAGGGCCCCGGGGGCGGTGATGGAGGGTGTGCAGGAGCACCTGGAGCAGCCGTGAGACATTGCCTGTGCCCTGCCCAGGCTCTGCCAACATCAACGACCGCAGCATGCTGGGGAAGAGGGACAGCGAGATGGCCATCATCGTGCAGGACAGCGACACCGTGCCCTCGGTCATGGACGGGCAGGAGTACAGCGCCGGCAGGTTCGCACAGTCCCTCCGCCTGCGCTGCTTCAGGTGGGTGCGGCCTGAGCACGGCAGGGAGGGGATGTGGGCTCTGAGCAGGGATAGGGGCAGGGCTTGTCAGCCTTAACCTGTCCCCACAGCCTTTCAAACCAGTGGGCTGCCACTGCCTGCCCAGGTGTAGCTCTGCTTGCCTTGGATTTAGCCCAGGTTTTTGCTGCTGTTTCACTGGCCTTCCTCACACTGCCCCTGCCCGCAGCTTGGTAGCTTGATTTTGCAAATTATTTTGTTCCAGGATTTCGCTAGCAGAGCTCATAAACAAGTGGTATTTCCCCTCCAGATCCTGTTTGCATACTCTCTCAATCTTGGGTGGCAGTGTCACTTTTTAAAAAAAGCTTCTTTGCTGGGAGCAGCCATCTGGCCCACAACACAGCCATTTTTAGTTTAAGGCCTTTTTCTTTTTCCTTTTTTTCCCCCCACCTTATTTCCATCTGGACAGTTACTGCACAGAAGAAAAGGAGAAAACCAAGCAGCATTAAAGCTGCCAGAATATCACAGGGGATGGCAGTGGGAGGGTGCTGGGAGCACACAGGATTTGGGAAGTCCCAAGGAAATTCTTTGTCTCCTGGCATTTATCAAGAGGGGAGTGCCCTGTGCTTCAGCCTCTGTGAGCATCCATCCCTTTGTCTTTTCAGGGTTGTCCTTGGCGGCTCCGACCTCAATCCAGAGCACCAGGATCCCGTCTGTGACAAATTCTTCAAGGAGGTGTGGATTGCCACAGCAGCTCGCAATGCCACCATCTTTGATAAAGTGAGGAGCACAGCAGCTTCCCCCTCCCTCCACCCCACACACAGGCAGCAGATGGCAATGGGAGAAGCAGCAGAGGGAGGGCAAAGAGAGCAGGTCCAGTTCCTGGGGTTGGACCCTCAGAGATGTTTTGAAGGAATGAGATGCAAGAGCTGTGAACAAGAAACTGGAGCTGTTGCATTCTCAGTGTGACAGCACCCATGAAGATAGCAGATCAGATTTCTCCTTGTGTTTGCATCAGCTGTAGTTCCAGTGAATGGCCATGGTGTAGTTACTGCTTGTAATTAGCCACAGTGTAACTGGAGTAGAAGCAAATTTTACTTCTGTCTTTTAATGAGCTTTTGCAGTGATCAGAAAAGGCCCTGGAGCTTCCCCTCTGCCTGCCCCAGCCTCATGGAGGACAGGCACATACCTCTTCCCTCCCTGTTCCCTGGGCTGTTAATTCAGTCACTCCCATCCTGGGGAATTTGCACTCTATGCTTTGGTCTTTCTCAGGAACTCTGCATTGCTGCATTTCCCCTGCACTGACAGGTGACTTCTTTCTGTTTTGATCAGGTGTTTCGATGCCTTCCCAGTGACCAGGTGAATAATTTAACCCAACTGCGTGATTTCATCAACAAGCCCAAACTGGCAAATGATGATCCTGTGAAAGCAGCAGAAGAATTAAAAAAGATTCGTGGGTTTTTAGTACAATTCCCCTTCCGTTTTCTGGAGGAAGAGTACTTGCTTCCCTCTGTTGGAACAAAGGAGTCCATGGTACCCATGGAGGTTTGGACTTAAGAAGATGCAGACTGCTTTACCTTTTAAAGTCTTGTTCTCAGGAGAGAAGTTAATGAAAAATAAGCGATTTTGCAAAGTGAAAGGAGACAAAAAGCTTCTCCACCAAGCTGATGAGCCCTTCTGAAGGATTTTGGTGGAGGAACTTGAAGCAAATCGACACTAGCAGACAAGAGGAGCAGAAAAACTTGGAAATGATGGCAGATAAGAAGTTTAACCTCTGGAGAAGTTACTTCTTCAGGCATGTTCTGAGCATCTAAAGGATGCAGGCTACTTCCTAGGACAGGAACTGACTCCCAGTAGATGTTGTTGTCACCACTGCCAGCTGTATCCTGTGGTTGTGTTCATACTGTGATCGTGCTGTGGCTGCACAGGAGTCGTGGGCTGCGTGTGCTGCTTCTCAGACTTTGGGTATCTGCACCTCGGAGTTCCCCATCTCACCCCTTCCACACGCCATCAGAGCACATTGTGCAGCCCTGCCACTGTAGGGAAGTGCCATTTGCTGCTGCCTTGGGCTGTCCTGCAGCTTTCCAAGTGTAGGTGTTTCATTTCTTAAAGGGAAACAGACTAACAATCCTGTATCAGAATCAGCATTTTAGTCTCTTCATCCCTTTGGGGGAAAAAGTCCTCTTCCTATTGCAGCTGGAGCAATCAGCAGCCCTCAGGCTTGGCAGAGGGCAGTCTCAATGGAGCTGGAGGTGCTGGAGATCACTGGAGTTTTCTGGCCTTTGCAGACATCAGCTTGGTCCCACTGAGTTGTGACTGTTTCTGTCAGGAGAAGATCAAGGTTCCAACTCAAGCCTGAGGTGCCAAGAGCCAGAGGAAACCAAGGCACTGCATGTAACAGGACTGAGACTCCAAAGCCAGCATGATCTGAACCAAGCTCTGCACTCTGCTTGTGCATTTATCCTGCAGCATATGAGCAGATTTTAATTTCAATCCCTTTCCCCCTATTTAAAAGAAGGAAAGGCCATTAAGCTGACAGCATGCTCAGACTGAGCTGTGTGGATTTGTAGGTGGGGTGAATGATGCAAGGGGGAAGGGGAGCAGGTGACAAAGTCTCTGCTCTGCTTTGTTACTGAACCAGCCACAACCTTGAGCTCAGTCATGTAGGACGTGTCTTCCCAAGCAGAGGTAAAACTCAGCATGCACATTCCTGTTTTCCATTGCTGTAAGAAGGCTCTTTTGTAAGAAAGCTCTTTTGCACCTCCCTGTACAGAGAAGCAGCAGTTCCATCCAATATCCTGGGAAAAACACTACATTTCCTGGGTTAGGACCTCATGTGGTGGGCACTAGCCTGGGTCTTACCCCATGCTCCATCCTGCAATGAGGCCATGTCACCCAGTTTCATGTCCAGCTCCAACCTGAGGTGTTCCTGGCAGTCTGCAGTGCTGTGTCAGCCACTGGGAAAATGGAGCATTAGAAAATATTTAAGGAGAGTTGAATCTTGAGGAGTGGGAGGCTGAGCTCTTCTGCTGTCCCTGCATCCAGGCATCCCCTTCCCAGGGTCATAACCTGTGCTCAACACTCCTTGGTCAAAAGGCCCAGTGAACTGGTATTTATTTTAATTCACAGAAGAGTTTATTTTTTTTTCTGGCTCTTCCAACAGTTTTTTAACTGGAAAAGAATGTCACTGGTCACCTAGCCATCTCCAAAACGTACCTGGCATGACATTTTAGCTGATTGCCTTCTGTGTTCAGACCTGTGAATAGGCACCAGCTTATTCTGTACCTGCTGCATCACCCAAATAGGGAACAAACCCCAGATGTTCTTCCAAATCCAGCCCATTCCTACAGCTTCCATTGTTTTACACTCGTGTTCTGTTGCAGTTGCCTTTTACACTCCTTTTTGGTATCTGTGGTCTGGTTCAGCTTTGGGAAGTGCATGTGCAGCATTTTATGTGATTGAGTCTGGGGGGTTGATGGTTTTACCTGGCATGCTGTAAGCACATAAATATGTTCCCTTGGGTTTTTTTTCCCTTAAAAAAACTGACCCAGGGTCACCCCCTGCAGAACCAAAGCAATGTGTGCCCTGGCCATTTACAATCCAGAAAGATCAAAGGTGTCCTGTCATTTCACATCAGTGCAGGTTCAGAGCTTTTCTCTCCTATGTTTAGCTGTTTTAGTTTGACTGCTGACTTTAAACAATTACAGCCTGCCAGAATTACCTTGTCAGTCACACAGGTCCATGTTCAGAGTCAGGAAGTGTTCAACCCCACCACCTATACACTGAACCTTGAAGTGCAACACTCCTGTCACCTTCTAAGTGCTCTTATTCTCCTCATCCTCATATTAGGGAAGGTTTTTATAATTGTTAAATTATCCTTACATTGTCTTTTAAAATGGTAGGTAGCTAATTGTTGGGGCTTCCTAACTCCAGGGGTGTTAACTTCCCCTCTGCCAGGCTGCTCTGGGGAAAAACCACTCAGGTTCTGCAACACTCAGCCCACTGTGTGATAGCTGCTGGTCCCCAGTGACACAGCAGAGCCATGGAGGGAGATGTAATTGACAGATTTGGTATGAAAAGGTGCTAATTAAGAAGATCTTTCATTACTGAGGTAGCAAACAGGCCTGATGTTGGCTCTCTGTCTGGGAGGGGGTTCCCCTCTGTGGGAACAGAGGCTGATCATCCCTTCCCCGTGTTGGTGCTAAATTCCTGATACCAGGAATTTAGTAACATTCAAATGCAAGCAGGGTGTGCAGGGCAGCCTGGGCACAGGGAGGAGATCTCAGCATCCCCAGGGGCTTGTGGGGCCACCAGGTTCCCTATGGGAGCAGCACTGCTCACCCCAAACAGACAGCAGGGCTGGGGCCATGCCCAGTGAAGGCCCTGCTCATTCTCACCCCGGGCTGTGCTGTTTGGAGCTGGCTCCTTGAGTTCTGTCAGCTACAGGTTTGTTTCTTATATTAAGAAGCCTGTGAAGTTGAACAGCTTGAGAGAGTTGATTTCTGCACCTGAACAATCACTACTTCTTAGTCTGTCATACCAGCGTGGGCTTCAAACTGCAGAAGGTCACCCACGATACCCAGAGCTGGAACAGGTGATGTGGATTCAAGCACTAACAGCCCCAGAAACATCAACTGTTTCTTGTGGCATTTATTTGTTAGAACTATAGGAAATGAGAACTTCTCCCAGGCTCAGACTTTATTTTGCAATTCAAGAGTTGAACACGTCTTTTCCCTTTAATTTATTCCTTAACATGTTCCACTTTGAGAACTCACACTCCTTTCCTTAAATTTTAATCGTCTGATATTTTAAAGTATGTGTTTTGTTGTATAGATATTGGACTGGATAAATGTTTCACTGTAAGGTTAATGCATGATTTAAAAAATGAGGGATAAAATGTCATCATTTGCAAGAACTGTACTAAAAAATAATTTATAGGAGAACCACTCCAGTGCTCCATGGAAGAGCCGAAGTGCTCAGCTCAGTTTCTGGTCTTATGGTCTCAGTTTGTCCCCTGACTTGGTGTGAACTTTGCTGCATTAAACCCCAAACCCTCCATTTTCCTTTCTTTTGATCAAGTTTCACAACATGATTTTGCAATCCTGGTGCTGTCCCTGGGAGAACCTGAGTGCAGGTGTTGCCTAACTGGGACTCTTCCATGAATAATTTACAATATCTTTATTCCTTCCAAAGGAACATCCCTGTACAATCAAGTGCAGATGTGGTTTGCTGTTGTTATTTCAGTGTAAGGAGCCTTGAGCACTTGTAGCAAGGACAGTCAGGGTTGTACCTGGGCACAGAGCTGCGTTTGTGGGGACATTGCCATATAAGTATGAGAATACTGTAGGATAATGTCATTTCCCTCTCCTGCTGCTGTGGAGCCCCAGATCCATGCTGGGCTAAGCTGACCCCTGTCACAGCAGCAGAGCCTTTCATGGTGCAGTGCTGTGGTGGCCAAGGGGAAGAAAACCAGCAGTCTCCAGACCAGGATATGAGCAGAGGTTGGCACCCCTTGGGTGCCCCACGAGATGTGAGCACACTGTCACAGCTTGTGGCACTCATTCTGCAAATGGTTTCAGACAAGCAGTTGCTGCTGCACTGCTGAGATCCTGCTGAAACCAGGAGCTCTGCAGAACCCTGCTTTGAACCCAGAGTGTAACTTCATGGCAGTGAATCAAGGCCAGCATGTGAATCTCACTGTATCAAAGTGGAGCCGCCCCACTAACCATATATCGACCACTGAATGCAATGATCCTCTTTGGGTGTCATTTTTTTTTCCTATTTTCCTTTTCCTGCCTGCTTTCTTCTTGTATTTTCCAGTATTTGTGATTATTCTATTTTTAGCCTTCCGGTGTCTTTTCATAAAATCTCCTCTATGTAAATAATTCCAGCTTTCCCTAGTCCTGACACTAGGGAAATGAGAAAAAGTGTCAAAAAGTCGCAGTTTTGGGAATGTTGTTTTTTTAAAAAGAAGTTATGTCTCTAGCTAAACTAATCCACAAAAGGAGAGCTTCCACTTGGGGTGTGAGCGCAGGTGTCCGTGCGTCCCTCCCTTCCGACAGTGCTGCTGTGACACTGAATATCCCTTCTGTGAAGGCTGCTGGAATTGAGTTTTGTATCCTTGTTCCTGCTAATGATTGCTTTCCTTTCCACTCTGTATCTGGTAAATGAATGTGTATTAATGGACTGAAAATACAACCCATCATCATCATGTCAGAACGTTTGGCTTTGGTGTCATTTCTCCTTGTTTTGGGGGCTTCATCCTGCTTTGGGATGAGTTCTGTCCTTGCTCTGTAGCAGCAGCCAAGATGTGATGGGGAAAGGCCCAGAGTAGCAATAAAAATGGCTAGACTTGAGTCATTTGGGTTTTCCTGGGAGAGAGAAATTGCTGGGGTGAAACAGCATAGAAAAGAAAATTGAACTTCTTAAATAGATTAAAAAGTCATGTTTTAAAGGAGTTTTAATAATCCAAAAGCATTATGAAAGGCGTAGACAAAAACACTCTGTCTCCAAAATAGAATTAACTTGCCCCTGTCTCTTAACTTCCAGTAAAGGAAATTCAGCAGAGAGAGAGGAAGAAGCAGCTGCCTGTTGTCCTCCAGGGGCAGAAGAGATTAATAAAGCATCAGTGGCATTTCCAAGCTCTCTTGCAAACTGAAAACATATTAACTTCTCCATTTCTTAGGTTTCATCTCCTTCCTCAGATGCCAGAAGGCTCTCCACATCTTCAGAACTTCCAAACCCAATCTGTGTCCTCGACAGACACAATAAACCAAGACAACAGAGCCGGAGGGTGAGGCAGGGAGTTGATAAGAGACATCAGGCAGCTGCTGAGTAACACTGTCGGCTTCTGCTGCTGCTCCAGCATCCCCCTGCTGATTCTGTACCTCCTGAATCCCACTTCTGGGCTCCAAGGAGCAATGTGGGACCTGACAGTCACTGCTGGGTGCATGGTGCTGAGCCCAGGGGTGCTGGATGGCAGCGGGGTGGCTGTGGGGTCACACAGGGCAGCCACAGCTGAGGCTGGCAGTGTCCTGCTGGCATTGCTTGGTTTCCCTGCGAGCAGCAGGAGAGCCATGGGATCACAGCTGAGACTATCTTGGTGTGAAATTAATGGGAAACTGGAAGGGATCCTGAACCTAGGGAGTTCAGGTATGGATTTGTAGGAAGGATCCTTTCTCTTTTCTACATGGTCATCCTGGTTTTGGGGGGATAGAGTTCATTTTTCCTTAGTAGCTGGTGGGTTCTGTTTTGGATTCAAGTAGGGGCCCAACTCGAGGGCACTGTTGCTGCTTTTGCTGTTTTCACTCTCCCACAGTGCCCCTACAGGGCCTGACTTTGTTCCCATCCATCCCTGACAGCAGAAGTGAATGCCAGCTTATGGCTATGGTTGGCACTGACTGTGTGGGGAGGCAGGAACGTGATGGCAAAACTCCCCCTGACGTTCCCCCGACCAGAATGTTCCTGTTTGCTCTCTGGAGGACTTGCAAAGCCTCAATTTGGTGGCTCCTCACTGAGCAGGAACGCAGCCCATGCCAACCCTGAACACAAAGTGCCCTTGCCAGAGTGTTTAACAACCTGTTCACTACACAGGATGGAGTTCTCCAGCCATTTTTTGTGCCGAGGCTGTTTCTGCCTCCTCCCACAGGTCAGCTTCTCCATTGTGGATGTGTGCACAGGAATCCTGTGTCAAGGGCAGGAGGAATCCTCTTACTCACCCCAGCACCCAGCACATCTGTTCTCTGGCCCTTCATTGGCATTTATGCACCAAGCTCTCAATAACACATCAACTTTAATGAGTCCCAGCCCTTTGCATGCATGAAATCATGAATACACTGTAGTTATTTTTGTTCTGAGGAAGAAAGCAGGGAAGAGAGGAAAAAAAGAAAAGGTTTTGTGAGCCAGGTCTAAGGATACATTAAGAAACAGGTTTCTTCTCACTGCTAAAAATCATTTTATTTTAGTTTCTCTGCAATTGTGACGGCTCTTCACGTTTTCAAGTCCAGCTCTGAAGCAGTGGAGCGAAGGTTTGAAGAGCTTGAATCACAACAGCACTGTGAGTGAAATGCTCGATTTTTTTCTTATTGGAAAAATTAAAAGTGACAGCTTCAAAATTGGTTCCACTGCTTTGATTGATTAGACAGAATATTTAGCTCAAAATGATTACGGCAAGATTTTCTACAGAGGTTCATGGCTGGGATGGAAATTAATTTGGAGAAAAGGGGAGGGGGAGTTGTTAAAAAATAAATCATTCTGCAAAGGAAACTCTTTATTCCCAGAATCTGTGGTGAGTAATCTCTCCATATTCAGCCTGATCTCAATAATTAAATATTCTGTGAGTTCCCATTTGAGGACAAAGGAAAGGGGGACAGGGAGATGGCGTTAGTGAGGCTTCACAGGTGTCTATACCCTGGAGATTCTGATGCCCAGTGGCAGCAGGGGCTGCCAGTGTGCTGCTCAGTGCTCAGCAGGTGGCCTGTCCATACAGAATATCCTGACTGGGAAACCTGCCCTGGGCCAAGGGTTGGGTGTTCAGTTGGAGTCCTGCAGGGCAGGTGAGCTGGAGGTCACCCACTGGGAAGCTGAGGGCCCCTGAAGGTGGTGTGGGCACAAGGGAAGTTCAGGTAAGAGCTGGACCCACCTCTCCAGATGGAGAATCCAGGGCTAAGCACAGACTAAAGCAGACACATCACAAGGATGCTCCAGTGTCTCCAGGCAGACAGCTGCTCTTGCAGTAAATTCAACTTGAAAACAGGTTTGAGATTTTGGATTCTGTTTTTTGGTTTTTGGGCTTTTTTACATTTTGGGTTTTCACATTTCAGACATGCTTCCTCTTGAAATTGGTACACAGTTTATGAAATAAAATATAAAAGCACTGTAACTGCAGAAATATTAAGTAGATACTGTATATGGAAGTAATTCAAAGTAGAGTTAATGTTTTTCTTTATCACAGAAAAGCTCCATTTTGACCAGTATCAGATATGGAACAGGGAAACTCCAGAAACAAAGACAGCTGTAGCCACAAGCCACAGTTGTAGCCACAGACTACAGACAGCACTTACAGGATGTTTTTCCATGGGTGTCTCCTGTCTCGTGCACAGCAAATCCCAGATGATCCCCACGTATCTTTTAGGACTGTGTGTTGGCCGGCACATCCTGGCTGGAAAGAGTAATGCAGATGTAACCTGGGCATTTAATCACATGTAGGAATTTAGGCTGTGTTGGGGCCACATTACATGATCACTTTCAGGTAACAATCCACCTAATCCACAACTTTCATGGATAGGTCACTCTTAGGTGACAATCCACCTGACTCTTGGCCTGGCACAGCTGTTCTGTGCAGGTGAATGTGAGGGTACAGAGCCCATGGCTGAGGGAGGCCGTGCCTACAGCTCAGGGTCCTGGGCTAAACTGAGCAGCGTCTTACAGGGACCTCATGTGAGTGACACGTTCATCTCCACCCCTGCACTTCCAGTTTGGGTTAAACCTGCCACCAAAACAATGCCGACTGCAGCTGGGGACACACCTGGAGCCCTGCAAGGCAGGACCTTGGAAGATTTCCCCATGGTGCTGCCTCCTGGTTTCTGGGGAGCCTGTGGTCCCCCTCGCCCTCTCCTGCAGCACTGCTCATCTCCATCCCCTCCAGCACCAGGAATGACCACCTGGAAGCCTGGGGCTGCTCGGGCTCAGCAGTGCTGGGGCCCGATATTGCGCTGGTGCACAGCGATGGATTAAACCCACCTAAGAAAAGAAAGCGTATGGCTGGAGATATTCTTCCCAGCGGATCCGAACCCTCCGTGCAGCCGAGGGCTGGGTGGCCGCGTTCCTCTAGAGGGTGCTGCGGGCTCAGCCTGCGCTCCCCCGGGAGCCTGCGAGCCCCCACCGCGCTGCGCCGGCTCCCTGCAGGTCCCCACGGCCACAGCCGAGCTGCGGGAAGAGGTTGCAGCTGAACCACATAACCCCGCCGGGCTGGGCTCCCTCCTCCAGCCTTGTGCTGCCTCTCTCGAAGGGCTGTCCCCCACATATGGCCCTGCTGCCGGGGGCTCGCAGGTCAGCATCTCCCCCTTCCCTCTGAGCACGGTCACGCTGAGACCTTTTTAAATGAAGTACTACGTGTACCGTGACTGTTTGGGCTTAAATACATTCCCGGCCTAACATGTCCTTCCCAGATGGCTGCGTTGGCTCTCTCCAGTGACTCGCTGCAATATGTGTCTCCACTTTTGTGTTTCCTTGCAGACCATATCTGTACGACATCGATTGTACTGGCTAAGAATGCTTACAAACCTATTTCCCGCTGCAGGATGATCACATTATACACAATTACACACTCTAGGAATTTCTCCTGAGATCCAGCTGGGTACAGGCTGGAGTGGCGGAGGAGCCGGAGCGTGTGTGGAATAATGAATCATTCATTCAAGCTGACTTCCAGCTCTTGGGTTGTGCGAGCATGTGGTGAGCTGCACTAGCTGCTTATTGCCCCCCCAAAAAGCCTGAATCACCTAAATCATTCCAAATTTTGTTTCCACTGTGTGTACACTTTCTGGGTCTTGCCACTTATTATTATTATTATTTTTACCACACCAGAAAGGTCTATGCAGAATTTATTCTAAATGTCTCAGCAGGAGAAGTCTCCATGAGCTGAGACACGCTGTTCCAAGCAGAGACTTTCTCATCAGGAGCAAAAAATCCATGTCCACAAGGTTCCTACCCTCAGAAGAGACACAGTATTGCTTGTCCTGTGTTACTGGTGGTGATGGCAGCAGCAGCAGCACTGTGATGCATTTGCATTGCAGCACCATGGGGCACCTTCCCAGGAGCCTGGGATGCCAAGGGATTTAAAACCTCAACATTTCCCTGGCCTGGAAATCTCACAGCCTTAGATGGGACAGATGGAACTCATGGAGATGCTGTTTGCCCTCGAGAAGGGCAGGGTTGTCTCATGCAGTGTTTTTCTATAAACAAGGAAGCTGATGCTTTTCTTTGACCCACTGTTGGACTTCCCTAGCAAAGCCACGTGCTGTAATGTCACAGGAGGGACATGCAGATGATGTATGGCCATGATGAAGCCCCTGATGAGGAGCACAAAGCCCATCAAGCTGTGCTGGCTGCCCCTGACAGCCAGGGCTGCAGTGGGGCACATTGCAACACCCAAAAACCTGACCCTCCATCTTCCTCTTCCTGGCCAAGTTGCTCCAGAAGCAGCTCTCCTGCCCCAGACAGTTTCTTCTGGCCTGGTGAAACACCTCCCTGCACAGCACCACTTCCCTGGTATCCAGCTATGTTTCATCTCCTGTTCCATCGTTATCTGCCAGCTCAAAAGGCTGGAGCATGTTTGTTAGCTAAAGATTTCCTTTTAGGGAGCTAGCAGCAGATTATCCTGGCTGTTTCTAACAATGTGTAATCTAAGCTGTCACCCACATTTCCAATATTTTACTTCTGGCAAGGCTACAGCAAGGCTGGAGTGGAGCTGAGGGGTTGGAGAGCCCTGCTCACACTGGATGGATGTCTCTGACCTGGGACCTCACCAATCCTATCACCTCCACCCTCAGGTCACATGAACTTAACTTCAGTTTCTTTAACCCTCTCAGGGATTACACTCTATTGCTTTCCTAAGGCTACAACTTCCAGTTGTTTATTTTAAAATAAGAACTAAAAGTCATATATGGACACGTGGTTCCAAGACCTGCAAAAGTGCTGAATGTTGTGAGAGCTGGGAGAAAAATCAAGCAAAATATCTCCACAGAAACACTTCACACATGCTGTTTGGAAGACTCAACCTTGCCAACTCCTCTTTTGTTCATCATAACTTTTGTTTATATCAACCTCTGCAAAGAGAATTTAGCAGAGGATTTACTGGCACTCAGAATTTTTTTATAGTTTTCCGATGTGGCACATCCACCCACTAGGGTGTGTTTAGCAGGTGCCCAGCATCTTGTGATAATCTGAAGGGACATTTCCCTTCGGTGCCACGTGAGACAATGTCACTTTGACCCCTTACGTTTCTTTCTTTCTGACTAAATTACTGCTGTGCTGGTGCTTTTGCTGTGCTTAATCTGAACTCAGTATAACGATGAGCTCGTTATGTTCTCACATTCCTTTATCTACATAGCCAGGACCTCAAACAAAACACGGGCAATTCTGTAAGGGCAAACACAACTGTTTTGCATGCCTGGAAGAAATTGTTGTCTTACAGTTGTCTTACAGGTTTTTTCATTATTTTAATGGGTAATCCCAGGCCAGCTGCATCTCAGCTCTAACACTAGATCAAGTTAGAGACTGAAAAGTAATGAAAAACCAGGCTGAAAAAGGGCCTGCGTGTTTCAGGAGCACAAGTCCTATTTTTCACAAGCAACCTGGGCTTTTAGCAGCCTAATTGCCATTTACTAGCAGCTGGACTAGCTCATAATGCTCAGTTTTGCAGAGGAAAAGGCTAATTCTCTTTCACCGAACAGCATGTGTCAGCTACAGCAAATGCAAAACTCAGACTTTGCTCTGTGTGTCATCTGGTGCTTCTGAGAGCTCACAAAGGGCTGAACCCACCACCTGCCTGTGCGGAGGATGCTGGATTTGCTGTCAGGATATGGCTAACTTGCTTCTTTTAAGATGTTGTGTAAAGCACTGAAACCTTCTATAGCAACTAAATAATTCAGAGAAATTTTGCAGAGAGGTCCTTTGTGGGGCTGTCAGCACCTCCCCTCTGTGCATTTTGGTGAAATGAGGTGGTACAGAATGGCTTTATCCCCTCTGTACAAGCATGTGGTGGAAGGAGACCAACAGGACACGACCCACCACAATCAGCTTTGGTCAAGTAGGACTTGAAAGTGGGCTGAACAACTGGCTCATTTTTACATTGCCCTTGGTAGGTACCATGGAGGAAGATTCTTATTGTCAGGATAGGCTGGAGCTCTTCCAGTATCCAAGGGCACAAAAACACCTCCTGCCTTTGCCACTGCCCCTAGCCTTTTTGACTCCTTGGCAAAGGCTGGGTTAGAAAAGCACCAGTAACAAAGCACCAGTAACAGAGCAGTGCATGGTCAATGTGTTTGGTATTTGTAGATGTCTCAGCTTTCCTGCACTGGACATGGCTGGAGCACTACTTTGACAGCCTTGGACAGCAGCAATGGGCAAAGAAGTCACTCTTCAATTGCTGTCTCTTCTCAGTCATCTCCATGTGGTTTTGAGGGTCTTGTAACTCTTGGGGGTTGACAAAGGTCTTGGCAACCTCTGTGCAGGCTGCACTACTGCATGTGCCAGGAGCCACAAACTGAGAAACACAAATTTCTGAGTTCATTAAATACACAATGACACTTTTTAAAGTCTCTCTAATACTCTGGCTGCTTTGAGCCTGTAGGGGAGAGAATTTCAAAGGAAATTTTCCGGCTTATCCCTCCCACTCAGAGCTGGTGCACAGAGGAACTGGGTCTCAGTCATGTCTTTGTTGTTTGGGGTTGACGTAATTTTCTTACCAAGGTTCTCCTGAGTGTCCTGTCTATTCCCAGCTGATGGTTCCCTTGTAGTAACCTACTCATGAGAGCCCAGACTGCAGGCTCAGATGTGGGCAGGGTTTCCCTCTGCTCCGAGGATCAGCCCACTCTTTTCTGCTTTCTTCACTGAAGATGGAGTCACTCCACTGAACATGCAGAACGCCTTCAACAGATATTTTCAAAACCACACAGTTTCCTGCCTGGTGTTTTGGTAGTTATTCAGAAATCACATGTTAACACTAAAGTCATCAGCTTGTTTAAATGTACCCATTTTATTTTGATCGATACATCCTTGTGCTGAACCAAGTGTGACCGTGCTTTTCCCATCTTGGATGCTCCTTCATTCCCAGCTTTCTACTGATCACTGGGATGTTGCACAGCTAGAAGGATCCTTGTCCCTTCCTCCTGGGTTTGCCTGCCATGGGTAAATATGTGTCAATCAGTGTAGATAAACTCTACAGGACTTCCTGGGCCCAAAGCCAGCCTCCATCCACATCCCTGCAGCAGAAGGCCTTCCATATATAAATCCAGACTGAAGTGCCTCCTCACTGAGATGGTGAAGTGGTATTTTTGGGTGCTCTGGTAATGATTTTCACTTTCAGCAAGTCAGAAAACCCATGCTTGGATATTGTCCATCCATTTCCTAAGCGTAGAGCATGTCTTACCTTTGGTGAATATCGGGTGAACTTTTTTAAGCTTTTCTTTGTTATGACAGGACTTACAACATCCCCCTCCTTCTTCTTCTTTTTTTTTTTTTAAATACCATTTTCATCTAATTCCAGGAGGAGTGCTTTTATAGACTGCCACATCTCCATGAAGGCATGAGGAAGTAAACACCTCTGAGTGAAGCCTCCCCAGAAAGGCAACAGCAGTTGGCTCAAACCCCGTCTTCCTACTCAAACTCTCACACTTTAAGCACTACTCAGATGATTACTTTCAGTTGCTTTAAGTACCTCCAGTTGTTTTCTGACTGGCTTCTGCTTTGGGTATTGATGGTGAGTGGGAAGCTTGAAAACACTTGCAAAGTCTGTTCTGTTGTTTAACTTTTCCTTTATTCTTTTTTTTTTGGAGGGGGGGAGGGGGGTGGTAGGATGGGGAGTACATGTGTGTATAAAAGACTTATGCCTTTTGCAGGGGAAAATGGCAAGTATTCAACATGCTCCCAACAAGGCAGAAGCACCATGTGTTTGTGGCCCTATTTTCTTTTCAGAACGACAAATATCACAAGCCATGGTGAAGACACTGATTATTTAAAAAAAGGGAAATCTGGAAAAATATATATGCCAAGGAGGTTTTGGATCTGTATTGCCCCCAGTCTCACAGTTCTCAGAGAACCCTGTATGCTTGGCTGGCACTGAAGCCGTGTGGGACCTTTGTTGCCAGCACCTTTGCCAACTGCAGTTCCAGTTTTGTAACCCCTTTCCTGAGGAGAGATGTTGAACCCTACCCACACCTCAGGACAGATTATAATTCTTTTTTTTTTTTTTTTAAAAAAAAAGCTCACTGTTCCTGAAATGTGTGTCAATTAACTCTCAGCAATTTGCATTTGACAAAAGATAGAAGCCAGTTTCTCTTGTTCTACTGATCTGTGTTTCATGCCAGATGGGGGTGGCTTTGGGTCAGGTGTTTCCCAGACCTGGGGCTGTCTTTGGGATGCAAGGCAACCCAGGAGAGAAAAGGGAAAGAGAGAAAATAAATACTGGTTGGCTTAGGGTAGCTCAGCTCCAGACTGATCCACATAAAAAACATATTTGGATGATAAATAATTTTGATAAAAGGCACTTGACAAATGGAGCAGCTGTTCCACCCCGTGGATGGGGCTGTAAATCCAGTATTTATGGGCAGGGGCTCCCAAAGGACTTCCCTGCTGTGGCAGGTGGGTTCTGGGGAACGTCCCTATTCTGGCAGCTCATGCATTCTGCATCTTACATATACTAATATCATCCCTGAGATCCCAATAAAGAAAGGAGAAATTAGTATTCCTCAGTGGGACTGTGGGGACATGGTTTGCTGGGGGCAAGGCCACGTTAGGTTTTCTGCAAACAGTGCAAAAATGGGATTTTGATTGGTTTTTAACCAGTCACAATTGGCACATTTTAAATGACTATAAAAGACCTGACACCCTCCTGAAGAGCAGGGCTGTCCTTTAATGTTTTTTTTTTTTTTTTTTATTTGTAGAGGAGACACAAAGGAAAGAGGTTAATTGAGAAAACCAAGTCCTGCATCCACTAGTGTGGAGTGTTCCCAAACAGCAACATAAAAACATATTGCCAAAAGGACATGTTAGACCCCTGATGCTATAGCCAGGCTGAGGGGAGAGACATCAGTGCCTGCTACATCTGCTGGGGAGGCACACACATTATTACACACAGCTCTGCTTTATCTAAAACCTGAAATTTTATATTCAAATTTTAGCATTCTGGTAAATAATACAGAGGTACCTCAAAGGATATGGGTGCTTGCTGCCCAGGAGAAGCCTCCTTTAGCTCAGGCCAGGCACAGAGTGAGTCTGAGCTACACAAACCAGGCAAGGGCACAGCAAGCACTCCTGCTGCTTTTAGCACCATGCTGGGGGTGGCTTCTAGGCTGTCCTTGGTGGCTTTGGCCCACAGTGGCAGCCCTGAAGGGAAGACAAATGCAGTGGCAACAGAAGGGGCATAAAGAAAACCCTGTGCTGCTCTTCAGTGTCAAATATTTTGGGGAAGAACAGCAGCTTGGAGAGGTGCTGTGGGTGAGTTAACCTCCTGGAAATGAACCATCCCTTGTCTCTCTCCCCGTGGTGCCCCAGGAATTTGCTGTTTGAATGTACCACTCTGTTCCCTGGTATGAATCTGTAGAGAAAGGGTTTTCCAAAGAGCCCTTGCTGATTTTCCATTTACTCCCCCATCGCAGTGATTACAGGGGTTTGTACTTACACAATGCTTAAGTAAGGGAGTGATGAACTATTTGCAGGGGATTTTTCTTTTGTATACAGCTATAGGAAAAATGCTGGCAGCAGGGTTCACTCACGTAGTCCTGCTCTGCTCCAAGGATGCAATGGAAAAACACTTCTCTCCCTGGAGAGGAACCCACATCAGCAGGAGGACGAGCAATCAGTAAGTGATAATGAATCAGTTAAAGTGCATTTGAGATCAATAGATGTAGGTTAGGACACATGTAGCCAGTTATTTCTGAGTCTCTTTTAACACAGCTGCATGTTAGCCTAAACCCCAATTATTATGCATTTTACAGAGTATAAATTTTTCAGCATTCTCTGTTCACTTCAGGCAGAGTCCTTTAAGTACTGCCTTCCATGGGCTAACAGTGGGGTAAACCAGCCTGGACTTAGGACACCAGAAAAATTAGGGCCACGTGGCCACAGAATTATTGTGGAATAAATAATTTGTTGGGGCCCAAATGTGCTTCCTTGTTTGCTTCATTCCTTTTCTTGATCATCTTTTGAAGAATGATCCAAAGCCCAAAGCACTTGAAGCTGTTGCTAATTGGACAAGGGCTTATGTGTCACTTAGATTTACTCATTCCACATACACCCCCTCACAATATAATTAACAGTGATGGCACTGTTAGATAATTAAATTTAGTTTTAGGCAGAGGTCAAATGACCTGGATAGTTTATATGGGGGCTGACAGCAGAGCTTTGGGTCATTAAGGTGCTCATTGCTCACTAGGGCCTGTAGGAAATATGCCATTTTCACATTTCCCCACTTTCCAAATGGAAATGAAATAGGAAAAACAATGACCTGTCACAGAATGATCCCAGTGTCTGTGGCAGTAGACATGGAAATGGAGCTGATGAGGGACGTGGGGACTGAGCTGGGAGAGCTGTGTGCTTCTTCCATGGTTATTGCTTAATGAAGGATGGGAAATAATTCCTTTATTTGGCTTGGTGATGCTCTGCCCATGCTGCATCTCACCCATAGCTGTGCCAGTGCTGGCTGGAGCTGGTGTGGCACAGCAGGGTCTGGCTGCCATGCCCAGGGGGACCTGCCAGGTGGAAACTCAATTTTGTGCTGAAATGACTCACGGCAAAATATTTTGAGCCAGTTCAGCTGAGTACTTTGTTTGGAGTCACAGTGACTGTGTCACTGGAAGGTTTGTTTAGATGCTCCTGGCAAAAAAAAAAAAAACAACAAACCAAAAAAACCCAGTGTACAGAGAGACACAGATAGATTGGTAAATACATAACTAAAAGAGGAGCATATTGGAAACTTAATTTTTTTTATGGAAAAAGCTTCCTACAAAAAATGACTGCTCAATTTAAGCTTTTCCTGCAGCCTGGTTGGGCACCAGTACAGCCCACGTAGCAGCCCTGGCATCTCTGGAGGTCGCTGGGTGCACATCTCCCTTCCAAAGCTCTGATTTTGCTCCAAGCAGCCTGGAAACAGCAGCCCTCTCTGGGATTTTCCTGTCACTCCCCTCTATCACTTTATGCATTTCTTATTTCAGTGATAACAAGAGGGGTCCTCTATATTTTCCCCATCTTGACAGGCAGTGGATAGATCATAATTAAATCACAGCTTAGCTTGGGACTTGGCACTCGTGCTGAGGATCAGGGCAATCTGTCTATTTGCAGGATTAGACGTACATATATGTATATGCATATATTAATCCTTATGTTTTTCACAAATAATCCTGTGTGTTCTTGGATGGAAAGCACATTAGAGCAAGCCAGCATCCTCTCTCATCCTGTTTGTTCCTCCCTTCTCTCCCTGAGAACAATGACAGCAGGAGGAAGTCTCGCATTGGTTTGTTACCAGTTTCCAGGCAGTTTTGCTTCCAGCTCCCCAACTACAAGCGCAACATTGCAATCCCTGGGCTGGAACAGACACAGACAACATCTGGTCTAGAAAAACACCACAAAAGACTGGGGAGTTTGTTGAGTTGAGCATTTCGATCAAATTTACTTCTTTATGTGTGAGTGAGGGCTGTTGACTGTGCACAAATTAAGGAGTGATGTTTTGTCGCTTGGGAAAAGGGGTTAAATCCAGGCAGACTGCCGTCACTGCGGGTGATGTGCAGCCCCGTGCGACTTCCGCTACCTGCCACTTGGGCAGTTCATTACCAAAAAAAATCACATTCTGCTGCGCCCTCGGAAGCCCTGCAAGATGAAACGCCGGCGCTGCAATCAGGCTTAGCAAGCGACAAGGCAAGGATGCAGTCCCCCAGAGCGGGCTGCCGAGGGCAGAGGCAGTGGCAGTGGCAATCCTGCTGTTCCTGGGGAGGTTTCAGCAGCTTCTGGCCTTTGGTCTGTCCGTGTCCCGCAGTCCTGCCTGGTGAGGCTGCACCTCCCGCACCAGCAGCAGCACGCAGCATCCCCACAACTGCACGACTGTTTGTAATACCATTTATTATTACTTTTTGGAGCACATCTCCAATCAGAAAGTGTAAGAAAATCCCATCCGCCTGCCAGTTGACTCATGTGTAGGGTTTCCGCTTCCCAGATCTGCATATTGTAAGCTCCTGACACAAGTTGATGTTGTAAGTACAGCTTCCATACGGTTCTCTCACAGGCAACAGATTTTTTATACATATATATTTATATACGGCACCTGGTTTGGCAGGAACCACATCCGAAAAAGGGAAATAAGGAAAACTAAAAGCTGACTCTACCTAGCTATTGCTGGCTTGGGAGGCGGTTTGGCCAATTCCAAACACAGCATCCATCTCTTATTCCTATTTAGAATCAGCATGGGAGTTGGTCGGGCTGGGATGGCTCCCGAGTGCCGAGCAGACAGGTCGACAACAGGTCAGCAAACCCAGGTGCGACATCTGGATCCAGCTGCAGAAGGGCCAAATCTCACTGAGCATCCCGAGGAACACAAAGCAGGGGGATGGCTGCTCCTCTGGCCTTGGCGCTTCCCATCCTTCTGCCTGACAGAACTTGGGTTCAGCACCTGAAACTGGGCAGCTTTTCCCACCGGACCTGACAGGCACCACTGCAGGGGTCCTGGGGTGGGAGAACCCAGGCGGCCTGGCCCCTTTTCCCTGGATGCCCGGACCGTTCCGCCCGCTCTGTGTCGGGAGGATCTGCGAGCTGAATGAGCCCGTTTGTGCACCACTGGGCGTTCACCCCCGAGCGTCGGGACGCCGGGTCCCTTCGGAGGGTGCCGCT
>VXBB01043982.1:250-27613 GCA_013399915.1 Illadopsis cleaveri
CCGCCCGAGCCCGCCGGCGGGATGCTGTCGGGGCCACCGCACTCCTACTGCATCGTGGAGAAGTGGCGCGGCTTCGAGAGGATCCTGCCCAACAAGACGAAGATCCTGCGGCTCTGGGTGGCGTGGGGGGACGAGCAGGAGAACGTGCGCTTCGTGCTGGTGCGCAGCGAGGCTTCGCTGCCCAACGCGGGGCCGCGCAGCGCCGAGGCGCGGGTGGTGCTGAGCAAGGAGCGCCCCGGCCGCGGCCTGGGGGCGGCCCGAGCCAGCCTGGCGCTCACGCAGGAGCGGCAGCGACGGGGGGTGCGGAAAGCCTTCCGCAAACTGGCCAAGATCAACAAGAAGCGGCAGCAGCCGCTGGCCCGGGAGGCCTCGTCGGCGGAGAGGATGGAGACGCTGGTACACCTGGTGCTCTCGCAGGACCACACCATCCGACAGCAGATCCAGCGGCTCCGCGAGCTGGACCGCGAGATTGACAGGTACGAGGCTAAGATCCACCTGGACCGCATGAAGCGGCACGGCGTCAACTACGTGCAGGACACCTACCTGGTGGGCACGGGCGGCGAGCCCGAGCCGGGCCGGGAGCCGGGCCAGCCCGTCGCCGGCCGCTCCGAGGAGGACTACGCCAGGAAGTGCGAGGAGGTGCTGCAGCTGCAGGAGCAGCGGGCGCAGCAGGAGGAGCTGCTGGAGCACCTGGCCGCCGAGATCCAGGAGGAGCTCAACGAGCGCTGGATGAAGCGGCGGCGGGAGGAGCTGGAGCTGGCGGCGGGGCCCGGGCTGGCCGACACGGACTGCGACACCACGGAGCTGAGCGGCGGCGGCGGCGAGGGCGCGCTGCACCTGGAACACGAGCGGGTCAAGACCCAGCTGAGCACCAGCCTCTNCTCGGACACGGGGCTGAGCTCCATGCACAGCCAGGACTCGGACTCGCTGCCCGTCTGCGAGTCGCTCGTGTAGCGCCCGCCCGCCCCGCCGCAGCCACCCCGGGCGCAGGAGCGGGGCTGCCGGGACGGAGGGCGGCGGAGCTCTGCGGGCAGGTGTGGGGCAGGTGAGGAAACTCCCGGCGCGGGAGGCAGTCACACAGAGGAAACATTTTAATTTGAGCTCTGGAGTTTGAACTTGTTCTGACTAGTCATTCGCGGGCAGCGTTTAGGCTGGCTCGCCGGTACTTTTATCTGTGGAAGAGAAAACCCACAGCGTGTTTGTGTTTCATTCACGTCTGGGGTTGCTCGCTCCTTAAATCCTGCCGCTTACTTCCCTCCGAAGCTTCTCTTGCCGGGCCTTTTAATCCTCCGTCTGCCCACGATCTCCTCGCTGCAGTCCAAGGCTGCTCCGGGTAAGCTCTTCACGAGCAAAGGGGGCCAGGACGCGCTCCCGAGCGGGGATCAGTATCTCCCGAACAGGTTCTTGGCATTGCAGAGTCAGATGGTGGCTTGTGATGGGTTATACTGGGCTCTACTGGCCGTCACAAATACACCCGGCCCCTTTACAGGCAAAAAGTCGCGACACCAAAGCTGTTGATCATTTAAACACCACGGAGGGAAAGAGGCGTCAGTCCTACTGAAACTGGGGTCTCCCAGCCTTTGGACGGTACTGCAGTTCCTTTTGACAACGAAAAGGGGTGATAAATCACTTCCTTTTTTTCTTTTTCTAAAGAACAAACTAAATCGAGGTGTAGGTTAACCCGTATTAACTCTGCTCTGCGTAGTGCTTTTCCTTATGCATAGATAAGAGTGCTTTGTTTAAAGACATACTAAGAAGTCTATTAGTATCTGTAGTCGTTTGACAGTCGTGGAAGGCAATTAGCCGTGCCTGTATGTACACAGCCTTCAACTACGTTTTTTCACTAGGCTAGCTGATCTTTGGCTGAGCTTGGTTGTAGATAAACAAAGTACAGAATCAGCTTGAGCTACCGTTTCTAATAACATAGTTCATACCAGGCCAAGAGATGCAACGATAAAAGCATGACTCAAGCCCTACCTGCACTACAGCTTAATCTTTTCAGTTATTCCAATAAAACAAAAAAGCAGCCATCAGCTGTAACATGCATTTCACTTAACTGCCAAATCTTCCTCTGCAGCTTAACTCTTGCCCAAAATATATGATCTGCTCTTGCAATAAGAGACATTAAGGATTCTTGTATTCCAGAATAATTGCAGAAATAGTTTAAGCAGTGAGAGACCAGAGAATGTTGAGTCAGGTCTGACTGATGGTGTGAACTTTTTTAAACTTCTGAGATTATTATTTATGTAAGGTTATTTATAAAAGTTTTCATTTAACAATAAGAAATTATATTTTAAAAAAGGGGTACACCAATAGACCAGTTCTTTATTTTCATTAAAAACCTTGCAGCCTTCTCACCCAAAGACCGTGTTCCACTCTTGCAGTGTTCTTGTTGGTAAGAATTCTGATGGACATCAGAAAATTAGGTTCAGGAGCTGCTCAGTTTGAAAGCAAGAAGATAAATACTGTTGTGGATTTGCAGAGGCTGTACAATTTTCTATATGCTATGACTCTTGATAAGTGCTATTCCACTGAATGGGTCTCAGTTGTAACAAACCGTGGTTTATTTTAAACACTGATTATATAATTGTTTTTCATATTTTAGTCAACCTTGGAAAATATTTAAGAACCTATTTTTAGAGCTAATAAAACTCTTAATAAGGCTAACCAANCTTTTTCTAAAGAACAAACTAAATCGAGGTGTAGGTTAACCCGTATTAACTCTGCTCTGCGTAGTGCTTTTCCTTATGCATAGATAAGAGTGCTTTGTTTAAAGACATACTAAGAAGTCTATTAGTATCTGTAGTCGTTTGACAGTCGTGGAAGGCAATTAGCCGTGCCTGTATGTACACAGCCTTCAACTACGTTTTTTCACTAGGCTAGCTGATCTTTGGCTGAGCTTGGTTGTAGATAAACAAAGTACAGAATCAGCTTGAGCTACCGTTTCTAATAACATAGTTCATACCAGGCCAAGAGATGCAACGATAAAAGCATGACTCAAGCCCTACCTGCACTACAGCTTAATCTTTTCAGTTATTCCAATAAAACAAAAAAGCAGCCATCAGCTGTAACATGCATTTCACTTAACTGCCAAATCTTCCTCTGCAGCTTAACTCTTGCCCAAAATATATGATCTGCTCTTGCAATAAGAGACATTAAGGATTCTTGTATTCCAGAATAATTGCAGAAATAGTTTAAGCAGTGAGAGACCAGAGAATGTTGAGTCAGGTCTGACTGATGGTGTGAACTTTTTTAAACTTCTGAGATTATTATTTATGTAAGGTTATTTATAAAAGTTTTCATTTAACAATAAGAAATTATATTTTAAAAAAGGGGTACACCAATAGACCAGTTCTTTATTTTCATTAAAAACCTTGCAGCCTTCTCACCCAAAGACCGTGTTCCACTCTTGCAGTGTTCTTGTTGGTAAGAATTCTGATGGACATCAGAAAATTAGGTTCAGGAGCTGCTCAGTTTGAAAGCAAGAAGATAAATACTGTTGTGGATTTGCAGAGGCTGTACAATTTTCTATATGCTATGACTCTTGATAAGTGCTATTCCACTGAATGGGTCTCAGTTGTAACAAACCGTGGTTTATTTTAAACACTGATTATATAATTGTTTTTCATATTTTAGTCAACCTTGGAAAATATTTAAGAACCTATTTTTAGAGCTAATAAAACTCTTAATAAGGCTAACCAAGTATTCCCAATTGAGTGTGATTTAAAAATCGTGCCAGGACTGGGATTCTGTGGTGTTACCTTGTGTGCAAAGCAAGTAGAAAGATACACCAAGGGATGATGGTATCGTCCCTTCACTTTCTGGTGGCACAAGGGGCTCCCTCAGGTACAAGCAGCAGTGCACTGTCCTCAGCTCTGGCCTCTGCAGGGGCAGTACAGTGGTATTTAGGAGCATCAGCAGAGTCCAGAGCGAGGAGTTTGGATTTTCATGGAAGCAGAGCCAAAGAAGAAGCTGAAGTGTGGGGAGTCCCACTGCTGCCCTGCCTTCAGCAGCATGGATGTAATGGGTGGGTGGTGCAGGGACCTGCTCACAGCTTCCCCAGGGACTGATGTGAGCAAGAAACCTGAGCTGCCTTTGCCTAAGTTCTGCCATCACCACACCCAGCAAATAAAAAAATGAGCTGCAACAGGCTGCACATCGCTGTGCTGCTGATAGAGGCATCAGGCAGGCTGTGATGCAGGAGGTGAAGGGAGGCAGGGAATTCAAAGCTGTAAAGCAGAGTCTGCCTACTCATCCTTAGCTAGGAAAACCCATAAAATCAGGACAAACCCACTTTTGCCTTAGGCTGCTGAGGGCCATGCTTGTGTGATGCTTGCTCTGGGCTTCCCTGTAGCCCAAATAAGATCATGGCCCTGCAGAGCTGCTGGCTCCATCCCATGAGGACAGGGGTGAGAACGATGCAGGTGCCACTGTGATCTCAAGGGTTTGGTGGGAGCCAGAGTGAATTCTTGGGAGCACCTGTATGAGTGTGTTCCTGTATTGTGCAGGTGAAATTCAGTAAATTTTTTTGATGTTTAAACAGTTACAAGTGCAATAGGCTCATAGACTGACCTTCAACATCCTCACAAATCCCAATCGCTCTCACACTATTATTAAAACATTCCTATAGAAGAGGAAATCACTGTTTGCATTGGACCAGGCCCGTCTCCCTTCCCTTCTTCTGGGCTTGTATATCCTCACTATATAAGATAATAGAGACAAGCCACAGGATGCTTGTCAGGGAATTTGGCTCTGGGGTTTTGCTGGGCACATAGCCAAGGGTTAGGAGAGCTGATTGAGAATCACAGGTAGAAGGGCAGGATTTTTATCTCCTTTGCAGTTCAGACAGAATGAGAGAGGGAGATAGCAGCAGAAAAAAAAACCCTGACCAACACCATGGTGGAAATCTACCTTCCGGCACCACCAAGAGAGAGGTGAGAGATCCAACAAACACAGGCTTTAGGGATGTTTCAATACCATTCTGTTCTATCTTCCAGAGTCAGTTCCAGCCTAATCTTTCTCTCTTTCTAAGACAGATACAGATAGCCATGAATTGAATAAAAACCTAACAGTGCTACAATTTATGTAAATTGTGTATAGTATCAGGTTGCCTTATTTATTCAACAGCCTGCTTCTCAAGGGAAACATCATGGACTGAGGCCACCAGGCTTTTCTCAGACAGTAGCTACAGAAATCAAAAGTTTTGTCCAGGAGATATAAATCAGAGCAGCAGCAGGCCTTAGTTTCAGGCACCCTTTAAACAAGCATTACAAAGCACTCCTACACAGGTCCTGTGTGTTTTTTGCCCTTGGCCACATTTTTTCTGACCCTACATGGCTCTTTCTCTTGTGCCTCTATAGGAGTTTGTGGGACCAGGTAATGAAAAAAAATATAAATATGAACTTTAATTTAGGTGAGGCCCTGATGGGGCTCAATGCACAGTCACACAAATGTTTTTGGCAATGACAAGGTATGGTGCTAAAAATGAGAAATTGAAGGCCCTTGGAAAGGTGGAACTGATCCTTTCAGCAATGGGCACTGTTTTATGCTGACTGTCATGCTGGCAAAAGCTTCCTTCAGGCTGTAAATATTCCCCACCCACTCAGTCTAAGTGAAGGTTTGGAGAGTAGAAAACTGAGGCTGGAGCTGAAACTTCTTTGACATCAATTACACTCACCTATATTAAACCCAAAATAAGCCAAATAGTGCAGCTCTTAGCCTTGACCTTGTTTCAAAACCCCACTATCAAGAAATATTATCAGAATGAAAACTGTGTCGAATTTGATATATTTCTGGTTCTCTGCCTGTGTAAGAGATCTGCCAGTTTGAATAAGCACTTTGTGGGGATATTGTTTGATGCCTTCAAGAAGGGGAGGAAAATACATTTACTGTAATGAACACCACTGACATGCAAAATGAATGACCTATTAATTATTGCCATAGATTCCAAACCAGCATGCAGGCAGCCAAATCACAGTCTGGTTGTTTCATGGTGACAGGTCCTTTTGCAAAGAACCTAGGTTCCAGGTTTCAGACAAGATACAGCCAAAGGAGGGAAGCAGGTAGGTGGGTGTGAGAAAAGAAAAACATGTCATTAAGCTTTATTATTGACTCCTTGCATGAAACATATGTTCCAGCTTTGCTTTAAAAATAGTCTGTCTTCCTGTGTCTGGAGACACATGTGCAGAAATCGACCTCCCTCCCAAGTTCTGCACAACTTTGGGATTTTTTCCCTCCCTTTCATTTGCACTGAGCTGAGAATGTAGCTCAATACATGAAAAAAGCAGCAGAGGCCTTGAAATAACAGGTCTGGTGAGCTGTGCTGGTTGACGAGTTGAAATACAAGCCATTGTGGATTGTTGGGAGCAGTTGTTCTTTGAAGTCACTTGATATTATTGCTTCTGAGCTGGCACACAAAGTTTAGAGAAATGAGCATGGCAAAGTGCAGGGAGCCTACATGGATGTCACTCCTTTTCTACAAACTCTCATTGGTAAATTAGCTTGGAAGATTAACAGAAAGGGAAAAATTAATAAACTCAAAGAAAATCTTGGCTCAGCACACAAATTAGCCAACTATCTTCAAGCAGAATTGTCAAATAGTATTTTGAGAAACACTGCTCACATAATTTACTACATCACTTGTGTAAATGCATCAGAACAGAACCTTCCATGCAGGGTGGATTGTCACATGCTGTCACATGAATAACACACAGAGCTGGTCACTGATTTCCTGGAGTGTTACAGCACTAACTCTGCTGGGGCATTACAGTGTACCCTCAAAATACAGCTTCTGCACCCTTTACACATTCCCTTCTTATCAGCTTGTTTACACTTCAAGCTTTATTTGGAAAATTTTATTACAATTCCTTTACCTCAGTTTTGAAAATATTCCAGAAAGTCATTGATGTTCCATGAAAAAGCAGTTTCCACTTTCAATAACTTTTTTCGTTCCTCCTGCTAACCTGCTCATCCATGATTCATCAGCACCTGCTCTGAAATTCATGTATAGCTTTGTTCAAATTNAAGAAAGAAAGAAAGAAAGAAAGGAGCCTTTCTGTGTCTTGACAAAAACGCCGTATTTGTGTAGTACCTGGCAAGCTCAGCATTATTTTTGTAGTTGCCACATGGATGAAGCACTCCCAACAGCTCTTTTGTGCTGGTCTTGCTCAACCTCCTTGTCCCCTCTCCCTCCACTTTTTTTTTCTTTCTTTTTTTCTTTTTTTTTTAACATGTCTCCAAGCTACAGTTGGAATTTTCCCCTTCTCCTACATGGAGGCTAGCCCTTCTCACACAGGAAGGGAGCACATCTCCTCAGGTGACATTCTGGGGTGACATTGCTGTGGAGCATTGGGGTGGGAAGATACAGTTTCTATTGAAGAATAACTTGAGCAGGGAGTGGTGTCTTATTTCCCTGGCAGAGTAACGCTTTTGATGCAGGTATTTACTGTGTGATCGTGCACCACCTGGCAGAAGGAGGCCTGATCTGCTCAAGGCAGACCAGGTAGCTGCTCTAATGAAAACATTGAACAATGTCAGTCTTCTGTGCCTCTGCTCCCCTTTGCTGGAGTGTGTGTTCTCCCCTTTTCTGAATGGTTACAAACANTTGCTGGGACTCGATGGGTTCAGAATTGGAATCCTACTTGGTAAGAAACAGAAAGGAAGAGAGAAAGAGAGAGAAAAAGANGTCTCCAAGCTACAGTTGGAATTTTCCCCTTCTCCTACATGGAGGCTAGCCCTTCTCACACAGGAAGGGAGCACATCTCCTCAGGTGACATTCTGGGGTGACATTGCTGTGGAGCATTGGGGTGGGAAGATACAGTTTCTATTGAAGAATAACTTGAGCAGGGAGTGGTGTCTTATTTCCCTGGCAGAGTAACGCTTTTGATGCAGGTATTTACTGTGTGATCGTGCACCACCTGGCAGAAGGAGGCCTGATCTGCTCAAGGCAGACCAGGTAGCTGCTCTAATGAAAACATTGAACAATGTCAGTCTTCTGTGCCTCTGCTCCCCTTTGCTGGAGTGTGTGTTCTCCCCTTTTCTGAATGGTTACAAACAGCCTTTCCCATTTATCAGCTCAGTAGAACCACTGCAGAGTGATTTCAGGACACCATCCTGCTCAGTCACTCGCAGGATTTTATAGAGTTTACTGGGGAAAAGGAATCAAAACAACATCAAAAAAAAAAACAACTGAGCAAAAAGTATCCATGACTCATGGAAAGAGCTCTTGCATGTCTGAAACATACTATCATCAGCTTACTAGCACTGCACTTCACATGGCTTAATTATGTGATTATTTAGTCTATTATCTCCCAAAGAAATTCTTTTCATCAGTCAAATTGTGTTCATGCGCAGGTCTTTGGAAAATGTGTTAAAAGCCTCTAGGAAAAATATTTAATCCTTATTTCAATTTAATGTAATCCCCTTGTTTTAATCTCTTCCAGTGTAGCTTTTTACATGTAATCGGGCTATTAGTTGATGCATTTAATTATCAGTGTAGCCTTATATGGTTATTTTCTGCCTTCCACTGATTCTCCCCTTGACAGACATACCTTAAGAACAGATGAAAAGTAACTTTGGAAATTAAGAGAGACATGGATCACCTTCTGAAAACATTGGTGCTTGTTCTTCCTGCCACAAACATAGAAGAAAATCATTTGCTTTTAACTGCAGATATCTGGCATTTCTGTTTCCCTTTCTTTCAGAGTTGCTCTTCACTTCCTCACTGAAAGGTTTCTCCATAATTCTATTACCAGTTTCCTTCTTGGAGTGACCGATGACAGGAATCATGAATCACCAGTAGGTTAAAAGTTCAAAGCCAGGTTGTCGTCTTTTTCTGTAATTCTGTTCCTGCACATTCTCTGTGTCCCCTACTTTCCATCCTTCATTTCAAAAAAGTATTACTCTGGCCAGGAAATAGAGTCAGGCACTCAAATTTTGCCATCCTTCCAAGGAAGATGGAGCACATAGAGGTTCAGGTGTCCTGTAGTGCAGAGAATGGTCCATACAGATGTGCCCATTGATGCCTTAAGTTTTAGCTTTCATGTTTTTCAGATTCTGTGCTGCTTAGGGGTGCAGTTCTGAGCCTCATACTGAGTTTTAGTAAGCTCCCTTCACAGTATAGGTAGACAAAACAAATCCTTTTCCTGCTGAAGACCAAGGACAACTTTCAGGCCCAAAAGTACAAACAAGGGTGGGCTGAAGGGAGGAACAAGAAGGATGGCACCTCACAACCTGAAGCTGTAATTGGAAAATTAAACCCCAATATGCAAATGAACCAACACTTATAAAAGTGTAAGACCTCGTGACTGGGGGCCCATTTTTGTGACCATTCTAAGCCCTACACTAGTGCTTGGGTGTAGCCCTGGCCAGGCTCTTGTACTGCCCAAGGTGTATCCTGGAGGCCTTACAATAAATACCTACTTTATTCTCTAGCTCTGTTCAGTCTCTGTTTCAGGTCAGCCTTCCCAAGGCGTCACCATCCATAGGAATGATCTGATCAGAAATGTCTTTCCTCAGCTCCTACAGCCAAAGACAGGTTTGAAGTCACTATGTTGTAAATTGCTCATTCTTAGCCCCGGCAGGGGTGGCTAAGGCTCTTCAGCAGATGATTCCACTGTGAAATAATCTAATCATCTGAATATTTTTAATTAATTTTGACAGAGTCCTTGATTTCAGGGTGTGGATTTTTAATAACAGCATCTCCTGCTCCCTACCTGTCAGGTATACAGTTAGAAAAGAAAAATTGCATTCTGGGTTAGGGGGATTTATGAACTAGTTAGGGTGGTAAATGAGCATGGGCCTTGCTGCTTTCTGTTCTGGTGGGGAATGAAAGCTTTCCTGCCTCTGCACTGCCTAAGTGAAAATGGGGTGGTCAGGGACAAGAGTGTGGAGAGTGAAATTGTGTCAGAAGAGAAGTGAACTGAGCCCAGACCTCACCAGCTGAAGAGGACTTTCCTGAAGGGAACCAACAAGAAAGCACAAAAAGCCCACAGGAAGCCTGGGCAATAGGAAAGCAGCAGGGAGCAGGAACGAGCTCCTACACAATACCAAAGAGTGTGTCACAGCCACTACACCTTGTGGTTATCGAGCTGTCCCACTGTCACCATCTAACTGGGAGGGACAGGAGATCCAGCCACAGCATCTTCACAGCTTAACAGTGCTGCATATCAACAAAATTATAAACACGGGTAAAGAGACATCAGTGAAATTCTTGTGTTTTCCTGAGGTTCTGTTCACCCAATTGTAAAGGCCAGTGGCTGCAGAATTTGCAACACACAAGTGTGCTGAGAATTTGAGGATGAGATGTCATTCGCAATTTTTTTTTCTTTTTGTTTTGAGTTATACTTGGTAAATATAGAGGAATGAGTGTTCCCCTAGATGATACGTAGTTTATATCATCAGTTTCTCTGCAATACACTCCTTTTCTAGGGCTGCTGCTTTTATAACCTGGGATGTTGCCATGTTGCTCTGCTTACCTACGTGATTTGCCAAAAAACTGTGGCACAAAGAAAATGGGCTATTTTAGCTTAATTTAATAAGCAAGCTTAAGGAAAAAGCAAATCCAGACCTATTACTCCAGTGTACACAAACCAGATTAGAAAGGCCATTGCACATGGTTTACAAGTATATTTTGTAAACCAGATTGTGTAAAACAAGCCAGCTGAATGAGACTGAAATTTCAATTGTTTAAAGTCTCTCATCATGTGTCACCAGGGTGATTCACATGTACATCACTTCATCTAGTTAATGAATGCAATTACCGTTTTTGACAATATTATTTGGACCTCTATTTATACTCCTTTCTGTGTTTCACCTTCATAACCACCTCCATAATTAGCAACTCTATAGCTTTAGTACACTTAAAGGAATAGTTTACTTTTATAGAACATATATTTCATCATCAACTTCTCTTTTATTTCCCCTCCCTCCAATACCTTTCCCCACAGAATTTCCGAGCCTTTTTCTTCTCCTCCAGTCATCAGCAATTGGGCTTCATCTTTGCAATTAACAAGGGTGAGAGACACTGCCTGTTCAGAAATCTGCCACACACTTTCAACTCAAAGCTTATGAGTGCTGAGTCACAGTTGTTCAATCTAAGATGCCATACCAGTATTCTGCTATTTCTTTTACTTGTAAAACTAAAGAATGGGAAGAATGAGTGTTTTCCTAGTTCAAAGATGGGTAAGATAACCGGTTTATGCAAAAGGGCACAAGCTCCACTCTTTTGCCCAGGATATTTGAGCCTGCTTGTAAAAGGGGACAAATTAAAAACCCTGAAGATGCACCCAGTTAACCCAGGAATTTGTACATTTTCAGCTAGAGCTAAATAATATTTTAATTATCACTGGTATAGCAATGGGGTCACACAATCTAGAAACTGATTATACTATATATTTTCAGAAGACACAGGGCAAGGCAGCTCTTGCTCTGATGAGATCACAGATGAGGCAGACATCAATTGGGATGATGGCACAGGAGCTCCAGTGACTTGACTTGTGTTTGCAGTGGGTTAGCAACAAAGGTGGGAACAGAAAACAACTCTCCCAATTCCCAATCCATTT
The DNA here is from genome assembly GCA_013399915.1 of Illadopsis cleaveri. Lineage (NCBI taxonomy): Eukaryota > Metazoa > Chordata > Aves > Passeriformes > Timaliidae > Illadopsis > Illadopsis cleaveri. The sequence goes on from VXBB01043982.1 coordinate 11,812, forward strand.
TCCTCCCTGCTAGACCCACACTTCCAGCTTGTGCTGTGGTACAGGCAGTGGAGGAGGAGGCATAAATCTATCTCCACCCCTTACTGCCACAGGAGCTGTACCCCTGTAAGGTGTGAAGATTTTTTTCAAGCATTTGAAGAATACAGGAGGTCAAGGAGTATAAGGAAAGTGGTGCATTAGACTACTGCACTTCACATACACATATCTTGATAGTCTCAAGTCCATAATTTTATAGCCTGAGAATTTATGATTTCAGAAAGATTTTTGATTCATTTACATGTTAGTGGCATAAATCACTGCTATATATATAAAGACAGTCCCTTCTCCATTTCCTGGATATCTGCATTTATTTCTGCAATAAACAAAACCCCACATACTGTCTGTCCATGAGCAAAGTTTTCCAACATTTTTTTTCCCTAATATTGTTAGGAGTATTTTAATTTTCCTATTTAACAGAAGTAAAACACTTCGTGAAGAGTGGCTCTGACACACAAAGTGCTGGTGGGCAGGTACTGCTCCAAAACCTGCCTGGCTTCCTCTCAAGTGAGCTCTCCAGCCATTGCTGTCTGCCTGGGACACAATTGCCAACATGAAAAGATTCTTCTTTTCCATATACCATACCTGGCCATTTCAGGTGAGGAGGAGTATGGCACTTTAGATTATTTCCTTCAGGCAGTCTATTGGCAGTACAGCATTTTGGACTGAGCTCAGTCCTGAGGTTTTCATCTTTACTTCCAAAAAACCCATATAAACAGAGCATTTTAGATTACTGAAGGCCAGTGCTATGGAGATCTGTATTGCCACAAAAGGCTTTATTACACAAGTATTTGATGCTGAGAAAGAATGTGTCTTTCATTAGAGCTCAAAAGGAAGTGCTCCAAAGACATTTTATCATGTATTTTTTGATCTGCCTAGATGAAAGGCCCAGCTATTATGGAGTACAAGTGAACATTAGGGCTGGTTCTGTTGTCTAGAATCCCACTGTGATTAGTGCTCCACAAGTTCCAAACAGTTTGATCCCTCACCAAAAGCTTGTACGTGGGAAGGTAGCTGTGATACAAAGTATGTAATTAACCAGAGAAATTTACATTTTATTCAAATTGCTAATGAACAAAATAATATCAGACACAAGAATGGAAAGTACCAAACCTGGTGTCTAAGTCTGAAAGTATTTTAGATATTGAATTATGAGCTTTAATAAGAGCAGGCCCTTAATAGTTACTGACTGGATGGAAAAGCACAAATAATGGAAGTCATGGGAAAATGCTGCAACTGGAACTTGCTTTCAACATTTCACATGGCTTTATAAATATTTAGCACATGACATGCATATGCCCTTTTCCTACCGCTTTGTCTCCTCTTACAGCAGTTAGAGACACTGCCTAAAACAGATTAGAGCCTTGCAAAATCTTTATTAACAATTAGCCTCGAATACAAGAAACGTATCTGAATCTTGATTAACTGAACATGATCATTAATATAACTATTCATATTAATCATGATGTAGTCAATTATCGAGCAAAAGAACTAAAAGCATGCTCAACCATAAGATGACATGCAATGAAAAGAAGATCTTATTTTTATCCTTTGCTTTAAATTTGACATGTGGTCAAAGACTTCTCTAGAAAGTAAAGAATTTCTTTGCATGGTAACATGCACTTCAAATTGCGGAAAGAGGCTTCAAAGGTACCTCACGATTCTCAACAAATGCTTTCAACAGTGTAATGTTTGCAAAAAATCAGAACACATGTTCATAATCTACTCAGGTAAACACAAGATGACTAAGGTTAATTTGATTTTCCTTCCTGATGTTATAATTAAAGTATGAATATCATTTAGACATCAGTAGATAAAAAGTATGTCAATGAAGGACAAGTAAAAATTCAAATTACTAAGGAGAAAAATTAAGTTAATTTCAGAGTGGAATGTTTGTAAGCAGTGTGTAATCAGTCTTCAGTTTAAATGACTCTTAATTAAATAATCTATTATTATGTGCACTGGCAAATCGAGCCTAAACATGTACAAGTGCAAAGTCTAAAAGATCCAGCTCCAGTCTGCATTCAAATACAAAGAATTTTTAGAGCAATAATATTGGCCAAAAATATATTTTTGTCTGGGGGAGTTTTTTGGGAGTGTTGTTCTTTATTTTAAAAAATCCCCAACAGCATGAAACTCGGCTGAACAATCCACTGCATGTTTCACTAGGTGTAAGGAGGGTCAAATCCAAGCCCAAGCTACAAACCTTAAAATTCTGATGACATTCATGAGTGTCATGCATTGACATTTGAGCACGGTCTATCCATAAACAAACACAAGCCTACAACGAGACCTTCTCCGATGCTGTTTGAGGAGTCTGTCACTCACTTGTCACTTGGGCACACACCCATGCCCAATTTTCTTTTCAGCAAACAGCATTATCCCCTGTACCCCCCCAGCTTTGAGGCAATTACTCATTTCAAGAAATAATAGCACAGTAGTCCCCGTTCAGCCATCGTCCGTGGCACTGAGCAAACACCCTCACTCAGGGTATCGTGTCTAAGCATGGTCCTGCTTCTGGAACAGCATCAGCACCAGCCAGCCAGCCTGGCAGGACTGACAGACATTGCCCTCAAATCAAACATCACCTCCACCCCAGAACGTGCCTGCAGGCGCTTCCTTTGCAGGAGTTGCTGAGGGGAGGGAGGGTGTGGATGAGGCACCGAAAGCCATCTCTCCCCTGGGAAACCGAGGTTCAGGTTTAAGTGCCTGTGACTTCCAGTGAGAACTGTCCCCCAAAAGGCTGTTGCTTTTGAAAACCACACATGGACACGGTCCGAAAAAAATCACTCAGGCTCTTCTTGAAAATTGTAGCCCTGCTACAGAATTCAAATGCCTTTGATACTTAAAGGTGTAAACTAATAAGAAGGGAAAGACATGGGTTTAGACCAGGACAAAACTTTTGCAATTTCAAGCGCTGGAACCTGCCCAGAGTTACCACTGGTGACTTTCTTGCAATTCTGAAGAAGTGCATCCAGTTCTGATTAAAACAGAGACTGAGGTTAAGCATGGAAATTTTTTGCCTGTTTCCTTAGGCCCAAATTTTCTAAGTCATAGTAATACATGAATAGAAAGTGAATTAACCCAGCACTGTCCCATTGAACTGTTTGTTCAATTCATAACACTGTAGCATTCTCCTGGCTGAGCATCCACATCTCATGCCAGATCTCACCTGCTCCACTGAGGAACTGAGCAAGACAATCATAAAGATTTATTGTGAAAGCCTAAATTTCCACAAACCCAGCTACCTGACCTAACTGATGCTCAGCTGATGTGAAATTTGCAAAAAGGAAAAAACCCCAACAGTTGTAAGAGCTCCTGATGTCTTTCCAGGAAGTGCTCCTACATCCAATTTACTTTCACAGAATGAAATCCAAGTGAAGAGCTGCCACAATTAACTAAGGACATCAGTTTTATACTCCACCAGGATGAACATGAGACATATCCAGAGGTGGTTGAAGGCAGCAGCACTGCACATGAACCCTCAGCTGCTGGTTCCTCAGCTTTGGAAACCTATCACTGCCTTTGATCAAGGAAGAAACCTCAGCTCTGCAATCCTGCATTCAGTCTTGCTATGGTTTTAACCTGGTGCAATTAGCATCACTCAGATGTGCTGATAACAGAATTGTTTCTGTGGTGTAGGCAGATCCCTCCTCCTTGAAGGAATGAGATCAGGAATGGATCCCCACGACAGCCACACATTACTGCCAGAGCCATTTGACTTGGTAGAAACATGCTATGTAGTGTGCCACTTTTATCCTCATCATCATTTTTGTACTGACTTTACTACACTGCATAAAATCTGGAAGGAGAAATGCACACAGAGATCTCTAAGATGTGCTACATTGATAGTTTTGTGATGCTCATGGTGTTAAACTGCATGAAAACAGATGTTTATAGTAAGCCCTGACATTGATCTTATGCTGGTAAATTATGCTAGAGGGAAGAACTCGACTTACACTCAGATGTAAGGCATTGATATCAATCTCCTTTTTTCTCTTTTTCCTTTATCACTTGGCAAAAGGAAGAGGAGAATCTTAGTCATTACTGCTGGGTGGACTTCTAGCCAAAACTGATTGCTAGAAACATTAAAAAAATCCATCTTAGCTCAGAAAAAAGAAATCACAGAAGAAAAAATACTGCCAAAAGTTTATGTCAGCAAGTTAAAAGAGGCAAGACATATCATCACTGATTCATATAGAAAAAACTAGTCAATTTGTACTGATGTAGGATGTACTGACAGTTTGTACATCCTCATCTTCAGCAAGAGCAAACATTTATAGCCTGAAAACGAACATTCAGGGAGCACCCAACCTGGCCTTTCTAAACAGCAAACACTTAACTCAAGGTGAAACTGCACCACAGACATGCCCAAATCCAGGCTCTGCTTCATTCTCTTGGGCTGAGAGGAGAACTGAGGCTGAGAGTAGAAAGTCTGGGAAGCCTGGAGAAGATGCATTGCCCTAAGAAAAGCCACCAGGGAAGAAATGGGCCTTCATAGCCGCAAAGCAAAAAGCAGCCAACAGGTACTGTGGCACTTGCTGCTCTCTCCCCATGTAAATGCACAAGAGCATTTCTTCAAGGAAAGAAATGTGGAGAAGGAGCAGGGTAGGATTCGCAGCAGCAGTTTTAACATGTTTCCAACTATTCCTTCCTTATTAGGAATCTCATCAGCTAATTGTTCCAGTGCCTGGAAAAAGTCCTGGCTTTTCTGACAAAAGCGAGCTGGTGCTCATCAGCATCCAACACAGCATGCCCAAGGACTTTTCCTCCTCCTTCCCAGCATGGAACAGTCCTGTAGGTCAACTGTTTCATCATGAGTGTGTTATAGTGACAGCTACCCTCCTCTTCATCTCCTTTCAGCAGGGAAGCCAAGGCAAGACAAAAAGGATCTGCAGCATCTTGGCAAGGGCCCTTATTAGGCAAACAAACTCATATTAACCTTTTATATGAAACATCCGCTGTGTTGCAGGCAATTTTGACATGGTTTTAGGAGCTGTGATGATTTCCTACAAGATATAATCTCCACTGAACAATGGAATCTGCTCATCCAGCACCCTGCCAGCAGGGATAACATCTGCTTCCTTCACATAGCTGCATCTTCTCCTTGCAGTTGCATTTCTCTGAGTGGTCTCTCCCACCTACGTATATTGCCTTTCTGCCTTTGGCCCCTGCTTTTCCAGGCCTTCTCCAGCTGCAGGTCTCCAGTTCCCTCAGCACGTCTCTGGCTCAAACTCCACTGGGTGCCAGTGACCTCGGGAGACTGGGAGCAGGGAAAAGGAAGCAGGAAACCTGTGGAAAGGTGAACAGTAGGAGGGGGAGCTCCTTTGACCAGAACACTAGGTTTCTTCAGGAATTCAAGGCCTTGGAACACCACAGTGTAAGTGCCATAGCAATATTTCTTCTTCTGAAGAGAGACTCTCCCCCTAGGAGATTCCACATTTATGGGAGCATGTTAATTATTCATTCAGATGCTTTTTAGCTCCACTTTGTTGCTGTTAAACCAGGAACAGAACCACATAACTGAGTAATTTACCAGACACTTAATTGAGCTCCGGACCTGGAGCAGTGCTGTCTGCAGCTCAGTCTCATGACTTCATTCCTGCAAGGGTTGAGAGAGAAGCCACAGGAAACTACAAAGATGATATAACATGTCTTGGTGAGCATTTTTCAAATACACCATCTTAGGAAAAGCAAGCCTTAGGAGTATTACTGAATCTTCTAATGATCCAGCTTATGGTTTTAGCCAAAATTCCTTTTTTTTCCCCTCCTGCACCAAAAAGTTATGACCTTCTATTTGACAGAATCAACAATGGTTCCTAACTATAATATGATACAACGGTGGCAGCTCTTAAACCAATCACAAAGACTCACCTAAAAAAAGGAACTGAGTAGCCAAGTGCTGTCACTGGCACTACTCCCAGTCAATCTCAGGGCTATATCCAAGGTGGAATTTATGGTACATAAAACCAATCCATAACACTAACTTGGTTTGATTTCAGCACAGTAGCTTAAATATTAGTGTAGCTTAAACAAAAGTGGCTAGTGGCTGGATATATCCTTCCTTCCTTCCTTCCTTCCTTCCTTCCTTCCTTCATTCCTTCCTCCCTTCCTTCCTCCCTTCCTTCCTTCCCTCCTTCCTCCCTTCCTTGACATAGCTTGGATTGGTAATTTTGGGGTGTGCAAAGCCATGAAAAGCAAAGAGTTGAAAAGAGGTGGACGTGCAAGCCAGTTGTGTTGGCTTTTCACAGTAGTCTAGACAAATGTATTTTTATCAATTAATGTCAAGAAAATTTTACATTTCTTTTTTCACCCTAGACACCATCAATAAACTCAACTCCAAGGGAAAAAAAAGGAAGAAGCAGCCTCTCCCTACAGCTTGCTATAAAAACAAGCCCTGCCTTTCCCCTCCCTGAGCACAGGCAGGGAATCAGTCCTTGGGCATTGGGCGAGATCTCTGTGACAGGGAGTTTGCATACCAGCTCCTTTAGCTGCTCTACACCAGACACACTTTGATCTTACGATCAAAACACATTCTCATTTTGAACATTTGCATCCCTGCCATGCACAGATGAGCTCTAGCCATGCAAACAGGCCGTGCTTATAGGACTATGCAAAACATCCATGAGGATCATACGGGAGTTTCTAGGACCTGAGAGAAGTAACAGCAAGAAAAGCTCAAGAAGGAACAACAACTCCTTTTATTTGGCAATTTATTGTGTTACTCTGTGCTCCCACCTGGGGAAAAAGTTGGATACCCATTCATAGACCCAGAAGTGAATTAGATACAACTTGTACAAAGAAAATATGTGGCTCTTGCCAATAGAAATCAGACAGAATGTTCCACAATTAACCGCTAACCTCTTCTGATTTTAAGAGGATGGTTGTGAAGGGGAAAAAAATCTCTTTCCCTAACTATGTACTTCTTTTCAACATGAACGAAAATAGAACTTTGCTATGGAGTCATTAAGGTTGTATGTTTGAAATAGTTGCTAGAGAAATAGATACCTTATTGTTTTTATTTCTTAAAAAGCTGCAATTTGAAATTTCTCAGGCCATAGGAAAGTTCAAATAAATTACTTTTTGTATAGCACTCTTAGATCTTCACACGAAGACCTAAGACATGAAAAGCCTAATATGTGTATAATATCTGCCAGAACAGCTGTACCATGAGTTAAATGTCATGGTTTAACCAATATTACTGGCATAAGTTTTCACCCAGTGCCCCATCCAAAGCATTCAGTATTCAGACCCACATTAACTCTGTGCTCAGAACAAGGTGCTGGAAGCATTTCCTTTCCCATACTGGCATTAATAACCTGAGACTGTAGGGTTCCACCTGAACAACAACGTACTCAAAGCCAAATCTCTATGTGGATACACTATGCCAAAAAGTCAAAAGGCTTTGTTTGCATAGATGCTTCACAAGAATTGTTCATTCTTCTGAGACCTTGGGAAGGGGAGCAGTTCTGTTTCTTTCACATCTTTTTCACTGCAAAAAAAACCCCAATGCTTGACGGACCCCTTTAACACTGTGCTGACAGTAAATGCTATTTTTTTCCAACTTTTCCATGCCCAGCTGCTGTGCTACAACTCCTCCCAAGCTGGCATCCTGCTTGGTGAGGCCAGCTCCAGCTACCTCCTCCAGGACACTGGGGCAGGGTCAGCCTGCCACAAGGAACAGAAGCACAGGGCAGCTTCTGGCCCTTGCTGAAGGCCTGGCAGAAGGGAAAGGTCAGGATGCTTCCTGGAGGACCTCGTGTGGGCACAGCTTCAGCAGGAAGAGTGGAGGGGACTGCCACCCAGGAGCACAAAGATTAAGGATCTCCAAAAGGAGGTGGGAGCAGTGGGTTTGGATCCCCTCAGGCAAAGGAGGGCCCTAAACCTGGGTAACCTGCTTTCTGGATGAGACTTCAAAGCTGGGACTGCTCCTGCTCTCCCACTCACACACCCTGAGGTGTGGTTTTACACACACCCCTCACGCAGGGCTCCTGATGGCTCTTCCTAAGGGCTGTGCACAGGACCTGATCCCTGGGGTGGGCTCTTTCCCCAGCTCCAGGTGTCCTCACGAACTCTACTCCAGACCACCCAATTCTGCAACTCACCTTTCTGTGAGCCTCAGCACCCTTCTAATAAAAGGAAATGGCCCTTCACTCAGTTAACAAGGTTTTCTGAAGATAAAATACTTTAAAGGCTGTCAGAGCATGAGAACAGACAATATTCCTATGACTGAGAGACACAAGGTGCCTCACATGGCACCTCCAAACCACTCTGGCTCTGAGCAGAGGTGCCAGAAGAGATCTGCCCACATGCTAGAGGGAACTTTGGAGATGCCATCCTTGGGGAGATCAGAGCCCACAGAGTTAATTGCATCGAGTTTTATGGGGGGGGAAAAAAAGCAACTCTCAGGTTACCGGGAGGTTGCTGGGAAGCACCTCTGAGGGCATCGAATTGCACAGGCTGATAATTCTCTGTGCCAATATGCTTTGCTGAATGCAAAATTGAGACAGCTAATTAGTATAAGTTCAGTTTACATTAGCCAGAATCTGTTTAAGTGATATAACTGCAATGAGGAAGCCCACAAAATGTTTAGGACAAGGTAGTGTTCTGCTTACAACAGAAGAGCTTTCCTTTGGAGATATTGCATTTCTTTTCTGCAGTTTGTTTTGAAAAAGTCTGGTTAAGGATTAAGTATCACTAATGGACTCAGTGCTTATCCTTTAGCTCTGCTTAGCAGCCATAATAAAATATAGGTATTATGAGATATTACTTTATATTTTTTTAATCTTTTGAAAACTTCAGGAATATATTTCACTCACTGAACTTCTCCTAGTGTAGTAACACCATCAAATCTACTTATCTGCTCTAATAGTTATTGGTACTAATCTGTTTCCACCGAAATCAATGGCAAAATTGTTGTTACTGAGTACAGGTTCAGGCCCACACAAATATAAAAAGCTACCACAAAAAAAAAAAAGAAAAAAAAGAAAAAAAAAAGAAAAAAGACATTTTGAAAAAGATATGTCTCAATCTCAATAGAACCCCATTTCTCTCAGTAGGTTCACTGCTTTTTCTGTCAAGGATTTGTATACTGGAAATCAAAAAGGGGGGTTTATTCCTTTGCAGTACTCTTTTATTAATGCCCATAGACAAATATGTTAACAGGCTCAAAAGATTTATTACTCAGTCCAAATGACACGGTCATGTAGATGATCTCTCTAGCAAGCTTCTTTCTTGCTATACTTAAAAGATTAGTGACAAAGGAGAAGGCACAAAATTTGAATTGCAAGAGCTTAGTGTGTTTCTCCAGTTGACAAAGGAAAGAGGATGAATCCCTTTGCTCCCACCCAGAGAACAGATATTTCATTGTTCCTCTGCTTGGTAACTGTCCACAACTTGTCTGAATACCTTTCATTTGGTAATGGCCAGGAACTGAAATCTTACCATCTGACATGGCAGAAGGACAAGATGATTCTGAATAGAGGAGCAAGGGAAAGGATTTTAAATAGACAACCATCCTTTCAACTACTACAATGAGGCAGGTACAGAGGTACAGAGGCAGAAATGCCCTGCCCAGGACATTGAGCTGACATTCAGATCCTAGAACAATCTGTCTAATAAAGCAGTGGTGTAATGAAGATCAGCTTCCAGCAGTTAGAATTCACAAACAGAGTAGTACAGACCTGCTTGAAAGAATTACTTCTAGACGACATCCGAAGTGTTGGCAATTTATTCCCTCGCCCATCTCCAGTTTAAAACCTTATGAAACTGAGAGCCTGAAATAACTCTCATTCAGAGCTCAATGTTTTGCCATAGCGTGCCTGATTTTATCTTGCTTTCAGACTGCTTTGATTGGTTATATCATTGAGTATTAATTACAAAGCATTTTAGGTATTACACACCCAGATTTCCTGCGCCTACTTTTCCAGATCAGAACAAAGTCTATGTGAGGGTTTCCAAAATATAGAACAAATCTTTCAAATCAGTCCTAGGCAAAACTAAAGCCTTCTATGAAAAACTCTCTTCTGAACTCGGAGGATGTATTTATTTGAATTTACATCATTGTCACAAAAATAGTTGTTTGCTGTGCTTCAGAAGTCACTGACACAAATACACTGGTGTGCAGTATTTTAAATCCATTTGTATCAGGTCATTTCAAACAGTATCTCCTGCCTACAGCCATATTTTTCATCTATTCAAGATGCTTGCATGGACAAGACAAGCCTGGCAAAGAGAAGTAGTAGATACAAGAAGTTAAAGAAATACAATCATGATAGAGTTCCTTGAATGAGCAAGGCATTGTCAAATGGAAAAAACAGGAAAAAACAGAATGAGAAACAGAGATGAGTGGCTGCTGAGGTAATTTAAGAGCAGCAGTCAGTGTCCCAGATTCCTTACTGGATCCAGACGTTTTCCCTCATTACTCACTCTTTGTATGGCTATTAAAAAATACAACAACAGAAATTACTTCTTTGCATTGAATAAACCCCTTCACCCCCTGGAACTGGATATCTTCCCACAAAATCATTTCCAAGCCTTTAAAAAAAACCAAAACAAAACCCCACCTTTCTTGTGAGTGTTTTCATCTGCAGCACTAGCAGGTATGTGAAATCAGTGTTCACCCAATTAAAGTAGTCTGTAGTAAGGGAGTTTCAAAATTGAAGGAAAAATATCTGATGCATGGTACAGTCTGAGAGAAAAAAGTGCCACTCCTCAGGTGTGTCATGTGTCAGCCCCCCAAAAAAGGAAAAAAGAAATGCTGGTCAGAATCCAGGAAATCCAGGAAAACCTTCTCCAAGAGCAAGCCCAGATTTCAGGCCAAGACTCCTAAAACCTCCCAAGATGAATTCATTTGGTGCTGCTCAGAACTTTGATGCCGCAGCAGACAGCCAAAGTCTCCTTTTCACCTTGAGTGTAAGAAAAAATGGGTACATTGGAACAACATCTTGTACACTGATGTTAGGAAAAAAAGCTATTGATAACGTTTTGGCCTGGAATTTCTGCAGATTCTGGAAATAAACAGCTGACAAATGGCTGTAACTGTAATGAAAGAAACTGGGAAAAAACAAAAGGGATGAATAAACGAGAATGCCAAGTAACGTGCAAAAGAAAAGTGCTGTTACAGGCAGAGCACAACTACAAATTCTGAAACATTAATTCTGCCAATTTTGCCAATTCTGACAAAAATATTCCATTTGAAATACAAAACACAAAAAGAACCCCAGCTTGGCAAAATGTTAAGGGTTTTTTTTGGCGGGATTTCTTTAAAGAAATTTATAATAATTTTTGAGCAAGAGATTTCTGATTTGTTTTTACAGCAGAGAACAGCTACTTTTAACCCTTTCAGCATAGTGAAATGCACAACATTACAGTCTAATGAAAGAGGTCTTTGTCAGGCCACAGTATGTACATTGTTCTTCTGCTGCCCTGATTATTACAAAGGATGCACTTTCCATCAAGGAAAGGAACGTGGCACTGGTGGCCTTGATGGTGGCAAGGATCACGTAGATGAAGTCTGCTCCAGCTGTTCCATTGTGACAAATCCTTGGCTGAGGTTAGATGGAAACAGAGGTGGAGATGTCACAGTCAGGGATGTTATGAGGCTCATGGCTGTGTGAAATGAAGTAGGAAATCAATTCACTCATTTCAGTTGTTGTGAGATGTTTTCACAGGCTGGTCCTGAGCATTTTGCTTAAACTCTGAAACAATGAATGTTTTCTGTAAGTATAAATATTCTTTGGATTTCAACAATTGTAAAGATTGGCCAGCTTTCATTTATTTATTGATCAGCTCCTGAGAAACAGTGACAAAACTGGAAATAGTGTCAGATTTTGTTATTTTAATCATACTGATTCTGTGTGAAACAAAGCCTGTGAATCTGGAGGAACACGGAAAAGGTCGATAAGCAAAACCACCAAGAAACATGTAAACACCTCAAGAGCAGAAAATAAGAGAATGCACACAGTCTTTTCTACTTTGGTCTGAAATTTTTCATCCACATTTGCTAAATTTGGTGTTCTCTTGTATATCATTCAAATACAAATAGCAATAGGTGCAATACAGAAGTTGAAAGCACCACAAACAACTGGTAACAAACAAGCTGGGAAATGTTTGGTTTCAGTGAAACGTGAACAGGCTCTGGCTGCCTCTGCTGAATGATTTGTATTGTTGGCTGGTTCTGGCATTTTAATATTGCTCAATAAAGCATTAAATGGCACACATGAATACAAAGATGCAACAAAAGCTCAGCATGAAACAGGAAATTTTGAATTATAGACACAACATTGACTGTATAATTTATACATCATTTTTACACACTAAAGAACCTTTTTTAATGCATGTAAGAGGCGCTCAAGATAAGAATGGTGTTTGCAGCAACTTCACTAGCAGGTTAAGAGTTCATTAGCACATTGAACAGCTTTTTCATTGTAATTTTTGCTAAAATTGTTGGAGATGTGGTGACTGAGTCTATAGATAATTTCCTGCAGTTGGTGCCCCATTTTTTAGCAGCTGCAGAGAAGGGATGGCCACTCAGAGAGGAGTGAAAGCCCTCCACTAGCAGGAGAACCAGGACTAAACCAAAGAGAATGTCATGTTTGTTGTAGAGCAGTGAGCATTTAATAAACAACAATATGAAGCACTTTTTGGCTACCTCAGGAAGGCCACTGCATTGTCACAGTTGATCACTCACAAGCAAAGATTAGTCTAAAAACATACTTCAGACTCCAGTCAACACTTCTCTAGTAGAATAGTACATTCTCTTTGACCCTGTGGGTTTCACATTGTGTAATTTAGGCAAGCAGGTGCTGAAGGGAAGTTGTGGCACATCTTTACATGCAGATCAGAAGTGAACTGGCACAGAAATTCTGCCCATTGTAACAAAAGATTATTGTCAGTAGCCTTCATCACTTAGCAGCAGGGATTGGAAGAGATAGGAAAGAAAATCTCTGCCACAAATACTTTAAAATCAGGCAAAAATTGTGAACGAATGCTAAGATAAAGAAATAGGTCTTACAGGATTCATCTTTTCTAGTGTGGTCTGTGGAATAGACCAGTGTCAAACCCAGTCATTTTGAATGACAGGATGATGATAAACTGATAACATTTCATGCAGCTCTTTTCAGCCTTTCACGTTTGAGAGTGTTCTCATGGTCACACTGCAAACAGCAACTGTGCAATGTCCTACCTACGGTTCTGCAGTAGGCAAGGGCCTACAGTCCTGTCACTGAAGAATTGCCAGGAGAATGAACTTAGGAGCAGAATTTTATAATGGAAAAAAACATATCTGTATTTTTTTGGTAATGTTTCTACTTGAAACCTGCTTCTGTCCAACACTGCAAACTTGTGAAGCCAATCCCACCACTACTGCCTGTGCTTGCTTGTGGCGGGAGAACTGCAGTAAAAACAGCATCAGTTGTTCTCAGCTCTCCTCAGCACTTCCCAGCAGATTCTGCCAGTGTCAGATCCTTCCTCTCCTTTTTGTTTATTGGAAGAGTGGCACAGAGAGGTGCTCAGGGTCCCTCTTTGCCCAGTATCTCAGACTGCCCTGGCTACAGCTGCCCCAGAAGGGACAGACCCCTTCTTGCCTCCTGCAGAGACCCAGCTGAGAATCAGAAAATGCCCAAGGTGGGTTTCCTTTGGTGAGTCCTCCCCCAGATGCATCTTCTCACAATATCTAAGGATCTGCAAAACAAAATGCTCTGCAGGCAGCACGTGGGAGTGGGAACGGGTTGAGCTTTTATCAGTCTAACAGCTCATGAATGCCACAGTGGTGATGAACTAACAACCCACTCGAGGAGATTGCTTTTGGGATATCCAGAGCCTGGATCTGACACTCCTGGTGCAGTAAACACCACCCAGCCAACAAGCTCTGCACCTTTCTCTAAAGGAGAAACATGGAATGCAGGCACATTTGTTTGCTGGGTTGCCAGAGCTGCTGTGCCAGTGCCTGCTGATCCTTCTTGATGCTATTTTGCACTCAGGCAGTAAAAAACAATCCAAGTTCAACAATATTAACACTACTAAAAAGACCAGACTTGAAACTACAGTAATAGTATCAGTTTAAAACCTTTTATTGAGATTGAAGATTGAAGATTGGCTGGTTTGGTGGGGGTTTTTCTGTGGAGTGTGTTTGGGTTTTGTCTGTTGTGATGTGTCTTGGCGGTGGTGTTTTTCTTTGTTGTTGTTTTTTTTCTTAATAGGTATCAAATCAGGGCTAGTTGTTTAAATGCCAGAGGAGAAGCCATGGGAACTAATTTCCAAAACTGAAAGGAACAAGTGAACTATTTGAGAATTGATTCATCCCTTAGAATGCCTGAAAGAGAAGGACTGTCTAATTTACAAAGTTTTTCTGGTCAAATTGTGCTTTCTCCACTATAATTTTAAAAATATCTGAAATGGTGTCAGAGGTCACACATCAGGTCTCTAATCAGATAAAACTCACAGCATAACGATTTGAGTACTTAACTTGATTTAACTAGGTGGAGAATGAGACTGCTGTGGACAGAGAGGATTTCTTGATATAAAGAGATGAAGTCTTCATAGACACTCCATAATTAGTGTTCATGTTTATTTATCTTTAAAATTAAGGCCAGGGTCTGGTTTTCCTGTCCTAATTTAAAACACTCCAGAATGATGTTGTTATGATTTTATCTTCACTAGAATTAACTCAAAACACTTGATCAGAAGAATCATCACCTATTTTCTGTGTTTTTGCATGAGTTATGTAAATGAAATATTTGCTCTTGGAGAAGTAAAATGAATAATATATTAAATATCAAAGAGCTCCATTTCTGGAAAGATACTTGAACAGATGAACTACTTGGAGCAAAGACAACAAATCAATCATAAGCTTTGCATGCAAGCAGGACAATTTATATATATATACAGTCATGCTTTAAACACCAATCAAAATTCTACAGTCCTTATGTATGCAAGACTGCCTCCAAAACCTTGAACTGGAAACACAGCATCTGGCCAGAGACATATTTTCCACAGAACAATCACTACATTTATTTTTAAGTGAGAAAGAACAAACTGAAGTTGGTAACTTTTCCCTAAAATTAATGGCAATTTTTTTCCAAAACACAGAGGCAAGCATGGAGATGAAAATTTTGTTCCAAGTCTTCTCACTCTGAACATAATATTCTGTGACTAAAATCAAACCAGAATCTTAGCTGTATAATAATATTTTCTAATACCACTAGCATGAGTTTATTAAAATTAAAATGCTGAAAGAACTCCTCCATTTCCCATGCTCATTCATTATTTTTGTCCTTTATTCAGTTAAGACAATGAGACAAGTGTTTTCCTTTTTCTGCTCCCACCTCCCAGACCAAGGACACAAAGTGCCTTGAGCTTTTGAGATATTTTACAGCTTTCGAGAGATATTTTACAGATGCCAAAACTTTTCTGCCTTCATTAGAAACTTGTGAAAAACACTACCAGAACTAGGAGGGCAAATAATAAACAAACACACTGCATCCCAAATATGCAAAATAACTTTGATTCACAGTAGTGTTTTCATAATTCGTTTTATTTAAGATTCTATTTTATTCTTTGGTAGTGTTATTGATACTCAAAGTTAATTAAAGGGATTCAACGATGCCAAAGCCTAGCTTACAACAGGAAGGGTCCAACGCTCTCATGTGCACATGTCCATCAGCAGACAGGAGGGCAATCAGTTTTTCCAGGCTGACATTCCTGCTTTTACCTCTCCATCCTCTGATGAGGGAGTTGGCCAAGCTGAAGCAACTCTAAACTTACA
>VXBB01043982.1:27972-95142 GCA_013399915.1 Illadopsis cleaveri
ACCTAAAGGTTTGTCACAGCCATCCTCACTGTGACACCCTGGCTGCTGGGACTCCTCCCAGGGTGGCTAGCCAGGGTTTCCTAAGAGAGCCCAGGCACAAAGGTGAAAGCAGGGGAAACTCCACCAGGTGATTAGGGACGCACGGAGGAGCTTCCACACCTTCCTTTGCCTTTTGTTGCCCTAAAAGCCGAGTAAGGAGGGAACAAAGCCTGGGCACCAGCGGGGGCAGAAGGCCGGTGACATTATTTTGTAAGTGGCCAACTAAGGAGCTTAAATAGAGGCACAGAGCAGCACCCCACTGTGAGCCAGCTGCAAAGCCCTCCTGCTCTCCATGCCACACTCCTGTTTCTACGGGCTTTAAGATCAATAGAGTGCCTGATAATCCCCCTCCAGCTTACTCCTTTCTATAAACGTTCAAGCAAAAGTAAACTTTGGGCAAACATCATTTATTGCCTCATCCTAACTGCTCCGTAGTAATCAAGGCATTGAAAGGATTCCTGTCCATAAACATGCAATAATGGCTGGATAAGTTACAGTTCCCTTGCAAGTGGCATACTCCAAACTTATTCTCGAATTACTAAGAAATACAGCTCAGCCGTAATACATAAACCATTAAAAAATGCTCTCAGCCATGCAGAAGAAAAATATAGGGTTTGCTTTTAAGCTCCAACTGCTGAGACCTTCAATCTGCAAAAAATAATGCAGATAGAAGGAACCTGCATTTGTAACTAGATCTGTTGAAGCAATTCATCCGTAGAGCTCAACCACAATATCTTTTTACTTATTTGTCTTTTAGGAGTGATCTTCACAGCCTTCCAAGTCAATCCAGTCAGACTTAAAGGATTAACAGCTCTTCTTCAAGGCCTTCAACAGAGCAAATTCAACTTGTCAGATTTAAGGGCATCTGAAACAGGTTTTGCAATATCTTCAGGTGTTTCTGAGACACTTAATACCATATACCACTTCAAAATCTGGATTTTCAAGCAGCTACTTAAAATAAAAGTTGTTTTTACTGGGTTTGGTACTGCAAGCCTGGCTTTAACAGCAGGAACCAGAATCATGACAACAATAATTTATTCCTTTTTCATTAAGTCAAATCTGCACAGTAAAAGCATGTGTAAAAGCCCAGTTTCAGTCAGATGGAAAACACCAACTGCTTAATTCCTTCTAAAATAGCAAGAGAATGAAAGAAAACTAGGACCTCTGCCAAATTTTGTCCCCAGCCCTATAGCAACTGATTATTTACAGCAATTTAGCTCAAGATCATCAATTGGGTACATCACTGGCCTGGGGTAAGGAGGCGAAGGAAACGTCATTTTAACTTTCTAATGTTTCTGATAACAATGAAAGGGCAGCAAACTATTTTGTTCCTTGGAGGCAAAGCACCGTCCTCTCGAAGCTTAGGAAACATCTTCCACAGCTTCTGGCTGAAGCATTTCAACCATACTGCCATGCAAGAGGGATCCCTGAATATGGTGGAAGCAACAGGAGATGAAAGCAGTGGGATTTCACCTAACACCAGAGCACCTGACATCCAACAGCCTTCGAAGATCAAATGTCAGACGCTATGGAAACACAGTGAACAAAAATACAGACAATTAGTAACCTGCAATTTTTCAGGCTGCTTCAGAATATCAGACAACTAAAGCAGCAGTGGGGCTGAACAAGTGCGCTTTGCTATTTCTTTTTTTTTCCAGAACACTGACATCCCTTATGGATTTCAATATTCCTGCCTTGGTCCAGACAGCTCTGCTGCTGAAGTCTGCAGACTTTCTAAGAGCACACCATAACTTCTAACGCATAAAACATTATTCCAGAACATTTTAGGAAATGTAAACCTTGCCACTTGTGTCTGCTCCTTTCATGTAGCTCCTTTCAATTAGGAGTGCATCATTGGCTGCAGTAATAATTAGAATGTCACTAGTCATGATATCAGGTGTGAGGAAACATTTCAGATCTTTGGTATTCTCATTTTTCATGCTTAGATGTACAAGTGAGAGGACCTGAGGTCTGCTAAGTGCCTTTTTAGAAGGTTTAGAGGGACCATATTAATATATAAGCACTACCTCTGAAATAGCTCCACACCAAAGGGTATTAGTAATTTGTGTGGTACTTAAGCTCTCCTTCCCTTTATTGGAAACAAGCACTGACAAAGATGTGATGGAGTGAGAAGCACCTCTACTAGAACCATAGCAGCTGTGTTTCACCAAGCTACCTACAAAGCCTTTAAATATCTAGTTCTCTTTCAGATTGCTTTTTACAAAGTGATAGACTTTTCCGATATTTTGCCCTCATCAGTGTTGAAGCAAAACATCCTGATAAGAAGGGCAGTGTCGAAATCTGGAGATGTCAACATTGTAAAGTATCAAACCCCAGGGCTCCAAAAACAGTAAAATTCCTTCCCACCTAGAAGAAAACAGGTTTTGTGTCTGCCTTGCCTGTCCCCTCCCCCCACTCCAACTCCACTAATAACAAAGCATAAAATTATTTACATGTAAATAGCTGGAGCAAGAACAGCTTCAGGCAATGTGGGGAATATTCAACTGGCAGCACTGGTCAGGAGAAGAAAAGGTAATTATTTTCTATGCAATATTCAATATCTGTCTAAAGAGATATGAATTGTATGTATAATAATTTGTTACATGTAATGAGTACTGGTTCTCTGTAGTCACAGCAGCTTCACATAATCCACCTAAGCAGCAGCAATGAAACCACCAAGAGCTTGCAGTTGTGGTGTCCTCCAAGACATAGATGAGAGTAAGTCTGATTCAAACTGATGCCTTGGGAAGGCTGACCTGGAACAGAGACTGGACAGAGCTAGTGAATAAAGTAGGTATTTATTGGAAGGCCTCCAGGATACACCTTGGGCAGGACAGGGCCTGGCCAGGGCCACACCCAAGTTGGACTAGAATGGTCACAAAATGCCCGACCAGTCAAAAAGTCTTACATTTTTATAAGTTTTGGTCCATTTGCATATTGGGGTTTAATTGTCCAATTACAGCTTCAAGTTGTGAGGTCCCATCCTTCTTGCTCCTCCCTTCAGCCCACTGTTGTTTTTGCTTTTGGGCCTGAAAGTTGTCATTGGTCTTCAGCAGGAAAAGGATTTGTTTTGTCTACCTACTCTGTGAAGGGAGCTTACTGGCACTTAATATGAAGCTCAGAACTACACCCCTAGGCAACACAGAATCTGAAAAACATGAAAGCTAAAATTTAAGGCATCAGTATACACTTTTATTTGAGTTTGGGGTCAAATGACTCAGCTTTGAAAGACTGCAGCCTCCCCCTTCGCTAGAAAACATCAATATTAGTCACTAAATAAGGACAGAATCAGCCTTGATTTGTGGTTTAAATTCTGCTTTTAAGTAGTGCCTCAGCAAGGGGTGAATTTCCTTGTGTGGAAGAGAGAGTCAGGCACAGAAGGCAATCCTGCCACTGCTGGCTGAGCAGGGGGAGCATTCCAGCTGTGCTCCTCTGGCCCAGCTGGCCCAGGGACTGGGGGAAGCACATACCAGCGGGTCTGATGCGCTTACGCAAGAGCCAGAGAAATTCTATTCATCTTTCCTTGCCCCCCCGCCCCGTGCTTCTCTGCCCCACTCAAAGACATCAGCCTGTCTGCACAAGTTCAGTCCTGCTGTCTTTTTTACAGCAAGCTGGAAATCTGAAAGGGGTGGTAGGGGAAATCAAATTTGGGATGCTGATTCTCAGCTCTTTTATGCTACCAGTTCTGCAGGTCATTCCACAAAAGTGGAGATGAGTTCTGTGGTGGGTGTTTTTATTCAGCCACAGGGACTTTTAAAATCTGGAAACAGGTTGGATTCACTACTGTGATAACTTGGGAAAGGTTAAAATGCATACTTTACAGAAATATTCCTGACAGAAAAGGTGTTACATTTCCAGCCTAAAAACCAGATGAAAAACATGCCTAACACTTCAGAGTCAACAAATAGGTAAAGCATGAGGTAGTAAAAATAGGTCTGAAAACCAAAAGTTTATTGGTTTAAATTGGTTTAATTTCTATTGGGTTTCAAAGACTTTTCTAAAATACATTTAATTGGAATAATTTTTTGATATTGTTAGAGTAGCCAGTACAGAAATTAATGATTTTGTAAAGCAAGATTGAAGGTTGGTTGATTTGGTTGGGGTTTTTCTGTGGAGTGTGTTTGGGTTCTATTTGTTGTGATGTATCTTGGCAGTGGTGTTTTTCTTCAGTTTTTGGTTGTTTGTTTGGTTTTTTTAGTAGGTATCAAATCAGGGCTAGTGGTTTTAATACTGGAGGAGAAGCCGTGGGAACCTAAACTTCAATTTTGTTTGTAGAGTAAATTCTGAACATGGCCATCAGCAAACCACCTGAATTGTCTACCTTGGTTTCCCTCTATTTAAAAGAGAAATAATTATAACATTTCTGAATGATACTGCAGAATCAGTTAATGAAGCTTAATGTAGCTGATGAATTCATCAATAACCACTAAATGAAGTATAACTGATAGTTAAGTAACATTTTGATATTTGAAAATGTAGTCACTAGCATGAAGTATATTTAATTGCTAGAGATAATTTCTCTGGGGCAGTTTGGTAAAAACTATTAATCTAAATTAAATAACCACAAAGGTAGCACACCAGAAGGTCTGCACTGCAGAAATGGTGATTTTTTTTAACAAATATTAGTTAAACTGGAACAGACATTCAATTAGTGTGGTTTAATATTGCATTTGAATGAGACTTGCCTGGAATCTCAAGGTAGATTTTAGCATTGAAAAAAAGCTAGTAATTGTAGAAAAACCTTTGGCTAGGTTCCTTTACTGCTGGGGCGATGTTGGGAAGAGAGTAAATGGTGATGGATTTTATTTTTGTCATGCTGCCCTTCTTCAGCACGTCAAGAATACCCGTCTGCCCCCACCTAATGTTTCACTTAAAACACCAGGCAGGGAAAAGAAGCCCTGTTTGTGTCCTGGAAAATTTGTCCAAAGTTTTTCTTGGATAGGCCACCTCTAAAACCCGTGACCAGCACCATCACATTGCGTACATTAAAAAAAACCAACCTTTAAAAAAAATATAAATAAAATACNAAAATGCAAATCCCATGACTATCAGCTCCCATTGGGTTTTTCCCATTAGAAATTAACCACAGAAAACACAAGCCTCAATAAAATATAAGAAATTTCTTCATGAATTTTCCCCAGTTTGCTGTCCTTTGGCTTTCCATACTGGAAATCAAGGACACCTCAATGGAGATAAAGATGATGAACTTTGACATTTTAAACATGTATCAGATATTATAAAAGTAAAGGGATAAGAGGAACAAAAAACCCACTCAAAAGGGCTTTAAATTTTGTAGCGAAAATGAAAAGGGAAACAGTCCTGTGGTTTAGAATTATTTTGCAAATATAACTTAAGCAATTAGGTTTTGTTTAATCTCTTGCCAAAGTGCTGCATACCAGCTGAATTTCCACTTTTGCTAGAGGAAATGTCTGGCCTTACAAAGCAGCTCATTACAGTTCCAGTGCGCAAAAAGTAAAGCTGATTGTACTGGTACAAGTATTTTATTTTACATCTCAACCCAGGCTACTAATTAATCATTTAAACCCTAGGAAATGGTGTCATCCTAAGCTTCCTAACAATTGACATAATGCAGCAAAGTATTACCGCATGTAACCTGAATGAAAGCAGCCCAAAGGTCTGCTTTCTTCAGGTCATATCCATGTGCTGTTCTTTTTTTTTTTGGTTTTTAGAACTCACTATGTACCAGCATGTCTGCAGGTAATTATTAGGGGATGAGGAGTTCTTTGAAACAATGACTATAAAATAATCTATAATTTATGGCCTGGATTATGGAGAAGGTTGGGAGAATGCAGTAGGGACACAATGACAAACTAGTTTGTGCACCTCCACCTAAGAACCTGACACAGAGCTAGGGAAGAGTTTCTGGCTTCTTGTTAAACACAATTTCTTAGCAGTTACCCTTTCCTGGCACAAGACAGAGCTCTAGAGACAGCTCTGACAGGTCATCTACCATCCAGCCAGTTTTTCACATCTTGGCCTTCCTTGTACTCTTTCTTTACAAGGATCTTTGCCTGAGTTTCTTGGTTGACATTAGGGATTCGATGTGAAAACATCTCAGAAGCTCCTCACTGTTAGAAATGACATCTTTCTCCTGGGATTATCCAGCAGACATGAAATTACAGTTTAAAGCTACAATTTATTTGATGGTATTTCACAGAATGGTCAATGCTGGACGAGACCTTCAGTCACAGAATATTCTGAGTTGAAGGGATCTCCAAGGATCATAAAAGTCCAACCCTTGGCCCTGCACAAGACACCACAAGAGTCACACCATGTGCCTGACAACACTGTCCAAACCTCTCTTGAGCTCTGTCAGGCTTGGTCCTGTGACCACTGCCCTGTGGAATCTGTTCCACTGCCCAACCACCCTCTGGGTGAAGAACCTTTTCCTGATATCCAATCTAAACCTCCCCTGACACAACTTCAGTGCTGTTCTGTTGAAATACCTGAAAATTTACACTTGAGATTGGGCAAAAATAAAAGAAAATTTCCTTTTCCTTCCCACAGGAACTAGAAACAGAGTCACACCCTCCTCAAAATGTAGTAAATCTTAGTTATCTGGAATATGTTGCACTATGTTAAGAAAATCCCAACTTCAGACCTGATTGTGTTTTCCTTCCAACTTTCTCCCAACAAATATCACACCCCAGAATAAAAGTGATTGTTGGTGGATTCCCTTAGTAAGTTCTCAGGCATCACAGANGAATTTCCACTTTTGCTAGAGGAAATGTCTGGCCTTACAAAGCAGCTCATTACAGTTCCAGTGCGCAAAAAGTAAAGCTGATTGTACTGGTACAAGTATTTTATTTTACATCTCAACCCAGGCTACTAATTAATCATTTAAACCCTAGGAAATGGTGTCATCCTAAGCTTCCTAACAATTGACATAATGCAGCAAAGTATTACCGCATGTAACCTGAATGAAAGCAGCCCAAAGGTCTGCTTTCTTCAGGTCATATCCATGTGCTGTTCTTTTTTTTTTTGGTTTTTAGAACTCACTATGTACCAGCATGTCTGCAGGTAATTATTAGGGGATGAGGAGTTCTTTGAAACAATGACTATAAAATAATCTATAATTTATGGCCTGGATTATGGAGAAGGTTGGGAGAATGCAGTAGGGACACAATGACAAACTAGTTTGTGCACCTCCACCTAAGAACCTGACACAGAGCTAGGGAAGAGTTTCTGGCTTCTTGTTAAACACAATTTCTTAGCAGTTACCCTTTCCTGGCACAAGACAGAGCTCTAGAGACAGCTCTGACAGGTCATCTACCATCCAGCCAGTTTTTCACATCTTGGCCTTCCTTGTACTCTTTCTTTACAAGGATCTTTGCCTGAGTTTCTTGGTTGACATTAGGGATTCGATGTGAAAACATCTCAGAAGCTCCTCACTGTTAGAAATGACATCTTTCTCCTGGGATTATCCAGCAGACATGAAATTACAGTTTAAAGCTACAATTTATTTGATGGTATTTCACAGAATGGTCAATGCTGGACGAGACCTTCAGTCACAGAATATTCTGAGTTGAAGGGATCTCCAAGGATCATAAAAGTCCAACCCTTGGCCCTGCACAAGACACCACAAGAGTCACACCATGTGCCTGACAACACTGTCCAAACCTCTCTTGAGCTCTGTCAGGCTTGGTCCTGTGACCACTGCCCTGTGGAATCTGTTCCACTGCCCAACCACCCTCTGGGTGAAGAACCTTTTCCTGATATCCAATCTAAACCTCCCCTGACACAACTTCAGTGCTGTTCTGTTGAAATACCTGAAAATTTACACTTGAGATTGGGCAAAAATAAAAGAAAATTTCCTTTTCCTTCCCACAGGAACTAGAAACAGAGTCACACCCTCCTCAAAATGTAGTAAATCTTAGTTATCTGGAATATGTTGCACTATGTTAAGAAAATCCCAACTTCAGACCTGATTGTGTTTTCCTTCCAATTTCTCCCAACAAATATCACACCCCAGAATAAAAGTGATTGTTGGTGGATTCCCTTAGTAAGTTCTCAGGCATCACAGAACCTATAGAAGAACTCTGTATATCACGATGAACTGAGCCACAAACTAAACACACCCAGCTGGTACCATGCAGAGTCAGTAAATACGTATGCAATCCAAGGTGTGTAGGCCTTTCATTCCTCAAAAATGTTCTCAGGCAATGTTACTGAATGGAAGTGTCAAAATATCAGTGCCTCCTGGCAATGCAGGCAGGATTCCCACTTTACATCCTGCTAAAATCACAAATCAACGGGCTAAGTACACACAATGGATGAAAAGATAACTCCACAGCAGGGTTTTTGTACCTGTGTGTGAATGATATCCAGAATCACAGAAGACAGGGACGAAGGAGGTTTAAATTTTCAGTTGGGCTGCCCCCACCCTTTCTTTTCAAGTGCAGTCAACTCACACCCAGCTAGCAAAGATCTAACAAGTTCTGGGGATCTCCAGTGAAAGCTCCGCAACCTGGAAATCATTCCAGCACCACACTGCTCTTAGCATTAACAAAAAACTTCCCCCATGTTTAACCCCTTCCTGTCTCAGCCACTTGAGGCTAACATTAGGAGACAGTAGCTCAGGTGAAACTGTAAGAGCATTTAATGGAGGGGAAGATTACATCTGCTACAAATGAGACATCTACTTAAACATCCCTAGTTGTAATTTTTTTTAAAAAATGTTAAACACTGTTTGCATCATGATCCACCAGAAGCCCTAGCAATTCTTAATGCATTTTTTTCTTCAAAATAACCATCTAGCTGTTCCTAAGGGCGTAATCTGATACTTTTTCTTAATAAGTTTGTTTTCTTTTTCTCAATGTTATTTCACTACATAGTTTTCCAAGCTGTTCCTGTTTTTTCCAGTTGCTTGTAGCATGGTGTCGCCTGTCAATTAATTAGCATCCTTTCTATGTTACCACCCCTATCATCAAGAAAATCATGGAATTGTACAAGAACCAAAAAGGAAGTCCTGCAAAAATGCCATTAGAACAACTTTCTCATTTGGCAAAGGATCGCTGACAGCAGATTCTTGAACATGCTTTGCCAGCCAACCAGGATGTGCATTTCAGAATCATCTCAGCAAGTCCATGTAACAAATGAGATGGTGCCTGATAAGGATGCAAGATGGTATAAAAAACCTTCCCTGGTACTGAAGGGAGCTCTGCTATCCATGCCACTCCTATATTTTCCCAGAAAATGTCAAGCTAGTTTCCAATTATTAGTTTGGATTTCAAATTGTTGGTATCTGCTGAATAATCAAAGATCTCCTTCTTACCCTAATGCTGCTGTCAGATCTTTTGTGGAACTGATATTGGTCTAACCATGCAATGCAAAGGTCTCTACCATCTAGGTCAGGACATCAATGCCATCAGATCTCACGAAATGCTTGCCCCTCCCAAAATCTGTGTTTCCTGACATCCCCATTCTCATTTTCCTCTACTCATCCTGGTTTGGAACTCATGAGCGTCAACAGAATGACTGGCCTTGAGAAATTATAACAAAACAGAAAATTAAACTTTTTTTTTTTGCCTTGCAAACACATCTGCATTTTGTATCAACTCCCTGTCTGCAGCCCTTTGCTGTCTTGCCCGTGGTCTGCCAGTCCATTTTCAGTTTTAGGCTCCTGGAGACAGAGGCAGGACATTTTATCCTGTGCTTACTCCCAAAAATGCTCTCCCAATAAGCCTCCCACGGTGGCTTGAGCACTAATTGAAGCTGTAGGTTCCCCTTGCTGTGGAGGGAATGCAGCTTCAATCCTTCCAAATCCAAATTGCTTTCGATTGTTGCACAGGGCACAAACAGAGACACTGCAAATGACAGCCCATATTTAGAACATGGGCTTCCTGGGAATTTGAAACTGTAATGATTTACAGCCTAATTTTGTAAGACAATCAGCAACACACTTTTCTAACTAATTAGCAAACAGAGGCAGCCGTAGAGAACACCTATTTTACTGTCCTGTTTTAATAATATCTATCACCACCATTTCCCCCCCCACCCACAAAATGTTTGCAAATAGCAAGTAACAAATAAATTTAATCACTCTCTGCAGATGTAACGACTTCATCTTCTTATTATTTTATGCCTTGACTAAAGTAACACCTTAGTGACAATTTGATTAAATGTATATTTTTCCATCTCAGCAGAATAATTCATGGAGAAAAAAAAAATCCCACCATTCTTCATTTTTATTTTGGAGACATCCACCAAACCCTAGTTTTCCTAGCAGGCCTGTTACATTGTGCTAAAACCCCCCTCCCTTAAATTATGCCTCAAGATCGATTCATTACTTCAGGAATGGTTTCAGGTGGAATTCAAATCTATCTGCCTAAAAAGCCTCAAAAAAACATTTTCCACAACTCCCCACCCACTGATTTGTTGTTCTTCTGTCAGTTCATGCTCCTTCTGACAAACATATGTCCTGATTTGTCTGTTAGTACACGATGATGAGCAAAAAAAGTAGAAAATTACACATAATTAGGTAAAAATATTTTGCTGATGGGAGGAAATTAATTAAACCAGCACTCATCCACACCTTAAAGAGTGTGACAGCAATTAATTAGACCTACTTTGTAATGAACCATAAGCTGACAAAAAATACTCAGTATTAACCCAAATATTTTTTGTAATACTAACAATACGCTGTACAGATGGGAGACTTAGTGTTTAATTTCTCAAAACTGCAAATCAAACACTACTCTGGCTTTTGAAAGCCAGAACTACCTACTCTTGATACAGCAAGAAAAATTCAGTGTGGTTCACTGCATAGCTGTGCTGCAATATCAGAAAATTTTATAGCCTGTATTACATACATAATTATGTGTATTTTGAAAATTTCAGCATACCAAATGTGTGCTCAGTAAGGTCGTTGGACCTTTCTGCAGTCAGCATTTGGTGCAGTTGCAATGAGCAGCAGAGGGTTTGTGGTTTGCTGAGAGCTAATGGCAGAGCTGGAGCAAAGTCAGAGCTCCTACCATGCCTGTACTCTCCTGCCCTGACCACAGGACCACACACCCACGCCACACAAAGCAGCACAGGACTGGAGTGAAAATGGATTTTCAGTACAAGCTTTTGTTAAATCTTTCCTGTGCAGCCAATCCCACAGCCCAGAACAACTGCAGAGCTGCATATTTGCTCTCAGATTTACAGTGTTCTCCAGAATTTTTAGCTTCTTTGTACCCCAGTTAAAGGTGCCACGACTGAAAACTGACATTTCCACCTAGATTTTCCATTAACTGTATGAATATGCAATGATAGATGCATGAAAGCAAGTGAGCTGGGGGAAAGGAAAATTCCTCAGTTTGTTTTTTTTACACAAGTTACTTCTTACAACTTTAAAAAAAACTGCAGGAGAAATGCTGAAATCAATGTACTTTGTCTTTTGCTTGCAGAG
This sequence comes from Illadopsis cleaveri, assembly GCA_013399915.1. Lineage (NCBI taxonomy): Eukaryota > Metazoa > Chordata > Aves > Passeriformes > Timaliidae > Illadopsis > Illadopsis cleaveri. The sequence goes on from VXBB01043982.1 coordinate 39,425, forward strand.
ATGTTTAACAAGCAGCAATAAAAAACTCTCAGGAACAAGAAACCTCCCAAAACAATATTTTAAACCAAGCTGAAACATTTTAAAATTAAATAAATGTGCAGGGAGCCAGAGGGAGTAGCCAAATATTTGGAGCTCGCAATAAGCATTTTTAAAAGCCTAAGATTAGCCATTTAATCATTGGAATTCCTTTAAGCCTTTTGTTGAGGCAGAAACTATATATTTCCTCATAAAATATGCAGTTTGGATTTCACAAAAGGTCAGTCCATCGATGGCCCTGGCATCCTGTTATATATGGCTTGATGAAACTGCAAAATATTATGCTCTAGTAACCTGCAGGGTCACTCCTTTCCCCTTTTTACAAATGGCCTGTACTAGACATCATTTAAATCCTACTTAAGACATTAAAACAGGATTTAAGTGGGATTTTAGAGATTAATAAACCTCATGTAGGTCTTTTAAACCAGAATGAATTAAATCTGCAATTCCCAGCAGCTCATCAGGACAAGCCCAGTACAGTTTTTCTATACTTGCCCTGGGAGTACAGAATACAACATGCAGGGAGTGAAAACATCTATGATTTCCACAACTATTAATTCAGTCACTGTCCAGACAACTGGGGAATCTAGTTACTTCCAGTCTGCTACAGCACATTCATCAAATAAAAGGACAAAACAATGGAAAGCACCAGGAAGCCATCCTCCAACTCCAGTGCCCTAGCAGAACAAGCTGTAACATCAACCAGTATTTTAAAATAAATTTTATTAGGGATTGAATGTATTTATACATAGTGAAAGTGGGTTTTTGTGTCCAAAAAATGTGGGAGCACTTACAATGTGGTGATTTTTAGATTAGTTCACCCAATCCCTGTGCTACTGGTATCTATCAATTATTTTCTATAAAGTTTACCAGGGACCAAAAAAACTCCTGCTGGGCAAGATTTGTACACAGCCAGCAGCAAGCACATTCAATTATGATAGTGTTTACTTAACTGCACAATGAAACATGGCCATTAAGTGAGTTTCTGTCTCAAGGAAATACTTACAGAGAATGTACCCAGCTTCTTTTTCTCCTTGTTCTAGAGAATGAAGTGCAAAAAGACAGATGCAACTGGCAGCAATTTTACTCTCTTGGTGGCTCAGGAAATGTGGAGCCCATACCTTACATAATGGATTGAGAATAAATTTAACTTGTCTATGTAAAGCAAAGTAATCTGTAGGTATTCTTCCACTAACTGAGGGTCAGGTTTGGTTTTTCATTTAACTACCCACCCTGGCTATATAATAAATCTTACATAAGCAAACCTAGACAGTAGGATTAAAGGATAAACATAACTAATGCTCAGATCCAGAGACTGTGATGAATGAGAGAAAAAAAAGCCAAACAACCCCCAAAAGATGCACCATGCACGCATATTGCCTTTAATTTTCCGGCCTGACCAAAGTGTATCTTTTATTTCCAAAAAATTAATCTATATTTAAATACACTTCAGCTGATTTTGTACTCAGTAGGTTATTTTCTGCCATTCTGCCAAACCTAATAGGAAAGGTTTTATTTTCCTGATACAGCTGTATTGAAGAATATTAACAGTAAATGCCTATGAGAATTCATGATTTTATTGCTTCATGTTCAAGACTGCTGGGAAAAACCATTCTGATGTTTGCTGAGCATGATGAAAGGGGGAACTTCATTTCAAGGCACTTGCAAAACATATATATGCTATTTTATATTATTCTCATTTTCTATAAATCCAATAACACCAATATAGAATATATATTTCTGATTGCATTACAGCAGTCAATTTGTGAAAAACACTTAATATTTGGAAATTCTGAACAGAGAAAACAGTGAGAAAATCTAACCCCAAAAACATACACAGAGAAAGAGCATGATGTGAGCAACACGTTCTGCATTCCTTTCAAACCATTGATATTTGCATTATCATAAAAAAATTTCTCTCCTAAAGACCCCATTAAGAACTCATCTCACTTTCACAACTGAAATAACCTAAATATCAAAAAGTCCTTCTGTATTTTTATAAGCTATTCATGAACCTGAATAGAAATTATTTGATTTAAGGTTATATTTTATTAATAATTTCTTTTGCAATTAATTGCATTTGGTTGTCACATTGGTTATCTAATTGCCAGTTTATTTTCGCTGATAGAAGGTGCTCTGTCACTGAAGTCTCAGTCTTTCAAGTCCTTAATTGATCCTTCTTCTCAAAGCAGTATGAATAACTTAGGGAAAGCATTTACACCACAAAGCTGAGAAGTTTCACAAAAGAAATGAAGTAATTGATTCTCCACTTTCCAAAATCAAAGCTGTGGTAAATTTTCTCAGTTATATTTCCCCATATTTTCCCACGCAATGACAAACACTAGAAAGCATGATCTAAATGTCTATACAGACATAATTTACTATCTGAGAAGAGCCAAAACATGTGACCTCCAGGGAAAAGGATGATGGTGAACCAACATAATTTTAAAAAAACATTAAAGAACAGATTAAAATATTTCCATATATGAGAAAAAGAAAAACATTTTTGGAAACATGCAAAGTCTTAGCATAAGAAAAATCACAGGGCTCTTCCAATGTGAACAGCACCAACTTCTACATATTGCCTTCTGATACTTCACAAAAGAAAATCTGAACATTTAAATGAAATTTTTTTATTCCCCAAATCCCCAGAACAAGTTTGAGATATCAAGTGACTTTTTACTGACTGGAAGAAAATTTCCTGCTCATTTCAGATTTGATCCGATACATCGGCTCTGGAAAAGCATTTTTTTCAGGAGTGTAACAAATGGAGACACTGTCCCATAATTCCACACCTTATATGCAGTGGGAAGTCATCAGTTAGCCAGAAATGTAAATTTGCAGCCACACCACCTATCTCTAAGGCCAAGCCATTTGTGTGAATAGAATTTGTTTGAATACAACTCATTCTCCTGATGCAAGAAAACAGCTTTGTTGCCAAAAATTCCCAGTTGCATCAGATATGCAAGCCATATGTTTGTCTGTTGGGGAATAGCTGTCTGAAGGGCAGAGCATGAGTATAGCTGGAAATACAACAAACAAAAAGGATTCAAAATCACCCTCACAGAAAGAAATAAAAAATGTATGTTGCAGTAGTTACTATCATAGCAAAACACCCTTTCAGAGCTATAAAAACCTGCATTCTGCATCTCTGCCCAAGTGACTGTGTCCAAGTTTGCTTGTACAAGCTCAAATGTGATTATCAGATGAAAGACCACTCATTTCTACCTGCTGTTAATGTCTCTGTACGTCCTCAAAACACAGGTTTTGGTAGCATTTGAAAAACAGCAGATATTTTTCATTTAAATGCAGTTTGATTCTATAAATCTAACTACATACTCCCTTTTAACACAGAACTTTAGAAACGTTTAGGTCAGAAAATACCTCCAAGATCAGCGAGTCCAACCTTTAGCATCAACAGATAGAAGTACTTTTGTCTGTGGGACGTAAACTAAAGGACAATGCAATAGTGCTTTGTCTGGCTGCACTTGTATTTATTTTTTAATAGTATTTGTAGCCAGTGATTTAATCTTTCTATACCTTGTATACACCATCCTGAAAGAAAACACTTATTTTTCACTAATGTAGGAATCACGACATAAATACCTGACTCATGGAGCTGTTGACATTTGTCTCAGATGACTGGGTACAATCATGCTTCTGTGTGCCTCCCTCTTCCCCCTGTACTTTTAAGATAATTTTCACCCTGGCCTTCAAGGCAATGCTGAAACCCACCAAGAAGTGCAGTGAATATGTTCTTTGAGAAGCTGGGGTTTTCCCTGTGGTTCTTGTTACAAATAGTTTGAGTGATAACCAAGCACATCCCCCCTCCTACAGGAGATTGCCTTGCATGGTTCCTTATTCAGTGTATTGCTCAAAAGTGCCAGAGCCCATATTGATTTCAGCTCACCCAGGACTGGTGAGATGGCATACCCTGGAATTCCTGTGTGCTGTACAGAGACAGGGTTACTGACCTGAAACTGGGGTTCTCAGGGAATGCCCCAGCTGCTGCTCAGCACAGAGACAGCTACACATTGCACTGTTCACCCCAAACCAGGGGAAACCTGAGCAGGGTGCTTTAATTGTCCTCATCTCAGTGATAAGGGCGATTTCTTTTAATTCATTAGGTATTGAGCACACCTGGAGCTGTTCCTCCTTTTAATTCCGTAGGTACTGAGCACACCTGGAGCTATTCCTCCTTTTAATTCAGTAGGTACTGAGCACACCTTGAGCTGCTCCTCCTTTTCCCACCCTCCTGCAAGATAAACAGGAGCAAAAAGTGAAGCTGTAATGATGAACTCAAACCAGAGTGTGGTAACCTGGCATTTACAGCCCACAGCTCTCTGAAGGTAACACCACAGGAAGTCTCCTCCACAATCCGAAAAGACATGTAGAAAAAGCAAAGCTGCTTTGCTACTAAATGTCATGGACTAAACCCTGCTATCATAATGCTTAAAAAACTAATGAGGTCAACATTCAGATATTCTCTCACTATTAGTTCACTGTGTGAAGCCAAAGTTGAGTCAATTTGTTAATACATTTGAGTATATTCAGAAATCTATTACAAAAATATTTCTGGTACCTTTTTTATTTACTCAAGAATTTTTATTCCCTCAAAATCCAATCAATACAAAATTCACCAAAATTTCTTTTATGAATGAAGAATTTCCTATCCAAATACTCCATACTGGAGGAAGAAAAATAATTGTCAACAACACAGATGTAAGGAAAATTCTGAAATCCTTGCAGCTTTGTGATTGGGGCTGGAGGAGTATCATCCTCTGACTCCAAGATTCTGGAAAGTAAAGTGATATTTTGCCTTAAAGCTGATGTGGGTATTTGTGTGTGAGGTGACACTTCCTCTAACAGGCCAAAGTAAAAACCCATATTTTGCACAAAATGAAACTACAACCACCCAGGTGGAAAAGAATCTCACTGAGGGACAAAGTTGAGTAGTTGGTAAAAAAAAAAAAAAAAAAAAAAAAAAAAAAAAAAAAAAAAAAAAAAAAAAAATCTACAAACAGTATGATCTCTCCAACTAATGCTAAAAAAAATGCAGTAATAAGAAAAGTTTCTTCCAAACATCTCAGAGCAAAATTAATTGAAAAACTGCTCTATCCAACAGACAGGTGCAAGTGGAAGCCATTTCCTCATCAATGATCACTCACATGTCCTCGGTGTTTCGGAGCACATCTGAAATCTGGCATTTTTATTCATTCTAGTAAAAGAGAAAGGGGGAATAAATCATATGCTTCTACTCTAACAGCCCTCCAACAGACACATGAAGATACTAAAGGTTTGTGGGAGAAAGAGGAATAAATCGCTTTAGTTAAATTTATTCAGACACAAGAGCAAAATTACCTTTGTATCCAATTTCTCACAGACAACTCCCTCTATGTGTAAACAGCCTGGAACTGAGGACAAGCTAAAACATCTACTTACCCTCTGCTAATTTTCCCTCCATTTAACAACCTTTCAGACAAGGTCTCCCCACATTTACACAATAGCCACCTGGATCTGCTTTCCTCCCAACAAGTTTCCACTTGTGGAAGTTTTACCAGTAAGCAACTTCGTCAAGGCCTTCGTCAAGGAGCTGGAAGCTTTCTCAAAAGGTCTTGGAACTCCGTGGAGGTGTTGTCCTGCATCCATTGTGTAAGCTCTGCTGTGCACACCAACAGGCCTGGTATCAATATATCCATAAACACTGCCAAAAAAAAATCAACATTCCTTGCAAAAAGAGAACAGCAAGGCTCTCGTAACCACATCTGTCAGCATTTGGCTTGTAAACAGCAACCAACTCAAATGAAAAATGAACACTGGCACCTTTCTGAAACCATCAGGCTGTGAGTTTATGAGAAGTGCAGAGTAAATTAAGGATGAGATCAAGCCCAATAATACTTCCAAAGAGAAATGAATCACTGACAAACCCCACAGCAGGAAGAAAAAACAGAGTAACAATTCTTCATAAGAGTGAGTAACTGAGGAAAGTTTTGATAGTGTTACCAACATCTGCAGAAAGAAATGCTAGGTCATGTTAGGAGAGCCCACTAAAGAAGAAATTGTATGCTGAAGACACAAAGGTATTTGTCTAAAAAAAAAAAATCTGTTAGAGGAGGATGAGTACAATAGCCAAGAAAAATACTATGAGATCTACTATTGAAAAACAAGCAACTTTGATTTATGTATCCCTGTCACATCCTCCTGTGATATTCAGCAAAAACAGCAGCAGCAGTGTTTTTCATTACACAAAATGTTGGGTTATTGCTGGTTTATTGTAAGAGTTTGGGGGATTTTTGTTTCTCAGTTTCTCATAGATCTGACTTCTTGTTCTCCTTACACATAAAGAGACTTGTTTCCTGAAAAATCTTCAGAAAGCAGGCTAATTGAAAAGACCTTGCATAAGTCCAAGGAAAACTACAGGCAATTACAGCAAATTGTAGCTGGTCATTCAGTCCATAACAAAACCAGATATTAAAACAATCAGCCCAAACCAGTTATTATCCCTGTTATTGAAATATCCTGCAGCAAAGTCTGTGAACTAATACCACGTGGAGATACCCCAGCACTTCATGATGCCATCTGCAGACCAAGAAGGTTGGATGTTGGATTTTTTCACTGCCTGCATGCTCTGGAGGGCAAGGCACGAGGCTGCTCACTCCAGCTTCTGAAGCAGATGGAAAGACTAAAAAAACCCCATTCTTACACACTGGCTGCATTGCCCTGGGCTCAACCACAAGCTCATGGAGCTTTGCTGCTGCTTCCCTCTGTTCCTAGAGCTCCCAGCTATTTTATTTACACTGTTCATGCCAGCTGGGAAGTGACCGCTGCCTCGAAGGAAGCAGAAAAGTCAGGAACTCGTTTCACATGAGCCTCTGAGCCAGAACACAGCAAAATCCTCTCAGTAGACACAGAGGAATGACAAGAGCTGGGGAAGAAATAATGGGGCAGCAAGATTTAGGGGGAAGACACGAAAAATTAAGATAACAGAGTAGAAAAGCAATACAAATGAAGAAAAAAATCACAGTTCAAAGGACAGCATGAATGGAACAATGCATTGTGTTACAAGAAAGCTCAGCCTAGTCTGTGGAAATACAAATTGTATGTGCTCACATCATCAGAATGATGAGGTTGACTGACTCTAAGCTACTAAACACAATAAACTATCATTATTCTAATTTTCTTCTGTATTTTAACCAGTTTCCATCACTCTCAGAGAGATTACTGCAGCAGCATCTTTACATCCTGTTTATGAATAGATGAAATTGTTTGTGGAGTTCAGTATATAAATAAAATACATTGAATAGTTGGGGAGCTACTAAAACTGTATTTCCACTTACACAAGTGATGCATTTACTGAGTTTAAATGTGGCTATTTCCAGCCTTTCAGGATTTCAAGATGAGGGACTCAGGATTCTACATATTTATGCTTATATTTATCATTAAAAACAGTGTCCTAAGAGCCTGACAGATTTATTAGCTGTTTCTGTGTTCTTACCACAGCTGAAGTGTTTCATGACAGGCAGAGAGCCTACCTGTAGGCTGTGGGGTTGCTTTGAGAAAGGTGTTGAACAGGTTGAAAGTGTTATCACTGTCTCTGTACAAACAAAACTAACACTTGAAACCAAGGACACTTCTTTCCCTCAAAAGGCCAGTCTTTTAATCAACAAATGCAACCATGGGACACACCACATAAACGCTATCACCATTCAGACCAGGCCACAAAATAAAACTCATCACATAGCAACATTCCACAAAGTGGGAGTTTACACAGGACTCCACAAAACGTTTATAATCCTCTGCCTGCCAACTACTAAGAAGTTACTTTGAAAACTTTTCCTTTCTCTGTGCCTCAAAAAGAATAAACCCCCACAAAACATCAAATCAAGAGCAAAACAAACCCTGGCTCTTTTTAAAGGAGCACTAACACCGTTGTTTCCTGCGTTGGTGTGACTTGCCCAGAGATCAGGAGGCAGCAGCTACACAAGGATGTAACGGAAGCAAAGAGAAGCTGTGCACAAAGCAAGATTAGGGAGGGTGACTAAAACCCGTGAGCTGTGCAATTAAAACGTTGACAGAGACCTAAATCCCCCTAGCACCTTTCTCCTTTCCCATATCGCTCTTTCTCAACAGAAAGCATTTCATCTAATCAGCAAAGAGATTTTGGTGTTAAGACTTCAGCTGTCATTTTAAAAGTTAAGCCTTTTCAACTTGCTTCATGATGTCAGTAATATTCCAACAGAAACATGAAATGCCATAAATGCTAAGTGTAATCTCATCACAAAACACACAAAGTAATCCTTGTTCCTACAGCTGGTTTACTGCCAAATAAAAAAAAAACTTTGCAAAGAGTACAAGTGAATTAAATAATCTGAAACATTCCTGCTGGAGTTAGTACTGAAATTCTAGATATCACCTGTCCAGTTAAGAAAAATTAATTTTTCAGCTTCAAAACTTGATTTGAAAAGTGTGAGACTCCTTCTTTTGTAGCCAGTCAGCTTGAAAACTAGTATTTTATGTAACAGACATATTTCCTTTATCAAAAAGGCAGAAGAATGCTACTGTTATATACAACAAACACACAATTTTCACATCTCTCTTTCAGGCTTTATTTCCTCCATGCAGATTCTGCTGCAAAGGAAAGAGGAGAAAGGAAAACTGTAGGAAACCTTTTACTACTAGCTCTAAGTCTGGCTCATTGAGGAGTTCTTGAGTACTTCACACCAAAACTTCCTGACTGATCTTGCATTACTTCTTTTCAGTAGCTGGTGCTAAAATCCTGAGCAGTCAGATCTGCATTCCTTCAAATAAGTTTTGTCAAATACACACTAGGGCCAGTAAGCTCAGGCTTTCTAAAGCAGAATGTTTCTATGGAGCCACATCAGCATCAAATTTTTCCTCACAGTATTGCATCTTCTCCAAGGTTCATTCTAAATTATATGGAATAACCTCCCTGTGCTACCAGACAAGTTGCACTTATTTTAAGAGCAGTTTATTGTCACCCCAAGGTTTCAGGAGCTTTGTCACGATGAGAAGCAGAGCTCTGGGAGGTGAGTGAGGCTGAGAAACATGTGTCCACTAACAAACTCCACAATAGTATTTATAGAGTAGGAAATTGTGCTGGTTTCAGGTAGGATATATACAGGATAAAGGGGAGAAGATCAGGTTTTCAATGGAATTGTTAGCTACCAGAAAATTTCTCAGTGATATCTGATCTTTCTAGGAAGAAGGTGCTATTTAGCAGCACATTTGCAAATCACACTTTGGAGCACAGATAACTCAAGTAATGCCATTTGCACAGAACTTTCTTCCTAAGGGTAGGAGTATTCTACAAACCCTGCAAGAGGGTTCATGGTTTCAGCTTTTTTGGAATTGAAATCTTAGCATAAACTTGCAAAAATGATAACCACCTCTGATAAGAGATACAGAAACTGTGATTCTTCCAAAATATAGAAAAATGCTTTTGCTGTCCAGTGATCTTTCAAGGTCAAAATACATTGTTTATCATATCATTCCCAAGAGGTATCATACTTGGCACACGACCATACTAGAGTGGAAATTTCCCGACATACGAGATTGTATCAGCGCAATTTGTCATTGAGCAATAATTCTTTGCATGCAAATATCTGGAGAGGCTCCAATCAAAACTGTGTAAAACGCTCTGCTACAAACATTTTTAATCTTGCAGACTGATGAGGAATGTTTGACTCGTGGCCTAGGCCTCCCTCCTCAGCATGTGCACTGCAACCAGTTTGCCTCTCACTGTGCCACATTCATCATTAATTCTGTAAGGAGAGGAAAAAAACTCAGAAGTTTTTATTGAGATCTGCTTATCTAAAAGGAATAAGACAAAAAACAAACATCAGCAACAAAAACAAAAATACTACTCTTTTTTTTGTTTTCCTGGCCATAGCCCTAAATATATGGCAAATCCACAGCTGTTGAATTTATCCCTGCATTCTCTCCAGCTGAACATGTGTTTTCAATCTGCGTTTTAAACATTTCCTTTTTTTCTTACAGCTGTAAAACAATCCTTTCTAATCAGAAGATGGTAGTAGACAAGCTATTCTATTTTTAAGACACTCTGGGAAAAGGAATTGGCTCAATTGTCTGCGAGAACTGCCAGTGGTGCAATCCAAGATGACAACTTCAGTGTCAAATTGTAAAGTTGCTCACAACAACATTTAGCTAAGAATCTGGTTTATACCATGATCTCATTTTTTCCCATCTTTTTTAGATGCTAAAACATCAATCATGACAACTTATTTGGAAAATATTAAAGTCAAAACATTCAAAACCCCATACATGTAGGAACATCATCAAGAAAAAACATACATTTTTAGATAATATAGAATTACTTATGGGATACTATGAAAGCAAGAGGAGAAAGAAGAACACTGAAACTATTTAGTGCTTCCCCAATTCATTCACTTTCTTATGTGTATTTTTCATCTAGAAGTTAAAGATCAGATTCTTAAATATTCATAGTAACAGACATTTACAGTAATGAGGATGAACATTTATTGCAGCTAATTTTTTTTAAAAAAAGAAGTGTATGTTTGAATTGTGGGGATTTTTTTCTCTCTCGTATTTATCACATCATCTCACATGGAAGCCCAAAACCTTCCCAATAAGAAAGCAAGAAAAACCCCACAAAGTTAAGTTTCTTCCTTCAATTGAGAACTGCCTGAGATAAAACACGTTACCTTCTCCCCTAACACATACAGGAAAACTCCTTTTCCTTAACTCAGAAAAAGCAAGTTTCAGGTGAGCACTATTCCCTGCCAGCATTCCTGCACCCTTTGCTGTCCCCTCTCAGAGCTGTTCAGGCACTCCTGGCAGTGCCACGGCCAAAGGGCTGTGACAGATGGCATGGCTGGCACCTCACATGTCCCCAAGCTTGCCAGTCACAGCTCTCTGACGGGCAGCAGCATCTTGTGTTCTGGGAGTATTCCTGTCCTGGATTTCCAGGGCTGGGGAGTCTCTGGAGGGCTGTGTTTGTTGGCTTTTTTGTTTGGTTTTGTTTGTTTTTCTTTTTCAAACCTACCAGTATTTATTTAGTATAAGCTCTACACTGCTTGCTTCACCCCCCTCCCCTCCTCCCCTTTTTAGTATGCCTCTAGAGGCAGCAAGCCAAAAAAGAATGATCATTAGGTTTGCAACAATGTCATGCCTTAACATGCTTTTCAGTAATTTACAGTTTAACCAGCAGTCCTGTAGCCTGTGTTCCTAAATCAGCCTTTCCTCTGCCAAACAAACTTATAAATATATGTATATATACAAAGAAAAAATGAAGAATTTGTACATTTTTTTTTTTTATTGTAAAGTTTGTAGTTTTTAATATCTGCTCAGGAATTTTATTAGATTTCACTCTATCCAAATAAGAAATTACAGGAACAAAGATGCTTATAAAGACTTCCCTTACATAATTATATAGGACAAAATTTAGAAAAAATACTTCCTGTTTTCAAGTGAACAGTCACAGGGTCAATAAAGAAAAAGACATTCTAACTTCCTTGTCACTTTAGCTTAGAAGACAGAAGAGCTATTCTGAACTCAATGAGAATCTGAGCTGCAACTCCATGTGTTATTACAGACAAATTCTGAATTCAATGACCCAGAATTCTGTCCATAATTTTAATCTCCATTGATTCATATTTCTTGCATTAAAATAAACACGTTTTCCCTGTAGGGGAATCTAACATCTCTCATGTGGAAACTTCAGTATTTTGTCAGAGGACGAACCATAGAAGAGGAGACAATCCCTTATGGTGTTGTGCCACTTAGTTTTACCCACCTACCTCAAATTAATTACTTAGACCCCTTCACAGGACATCAAGCAAGCTGTCAGACAAAGAGAATGCTAAAAAAACCAAACATTTTTCCAACACTGCAGCCTTGCAGGTCTCCAGGACTGGAAAGCTCCCAAAGCTGGCAGAAGACACTGCTTCCATGCTGCCAAAATATGTCCTGGTAACTGAATGAGTGGACCTGCTAGCCAGCTGATGGCAAGGGACCATGTGACCCTCTTAGGGCAGCTTGGTGACAGCAAGAGCTGGCCAGAGATGGCCAAGCAGCTTAGGAGGAAAGACCTGATTGTGCTAAAATCCTAATGCAACAAAGTCCTCAAGATACCAGAAATTTATAACTCCCCCCCGCCAGGGTTTGTGTCCTGGGTTGTAGTTTAGGATGTGCACAAAGTATTCTATCACCACCTTCATGAACTGTTGAATCCAATTGTTGAAGCAGGTTTTTTTTCCCAGGCCCCCTCCCTCTGGGCTATCTTCTATTAATGGCCCCTCAAATGCCTTGTTGTATGACTCATAGATTATGACTCATAGATTAACGAGCTATCTCTCGTTAATGGGCCATCAAGGACCCCCTGTATGACTCATCATCCCATTGTGAGATGCTCCGCCCAGGGGGAGGAGCCAAGCATTCTCACCTGGATATAATCTGGAATTTGGGACAGTACAAGCAGCCCTTACCCACTGGATTCCCAGAGGACCAGAGCTACCAGACCTTTCTACGGGATCACTGCTTCAGGAAGACCACCTCATCTGGACTGCTTCCATCACCCTGCTCAGGTTGTATTCTGACTCTGTCAGTGCTCTTTTGTACTCTTGCATTTGTTTTATTTTACTTTCTTTTTTCCTTTCTTCTTATTAAATTGTATTTCTGACTTGGAGCCTCTCACTCGTTTTGCTTTCAAACCACTACAGTTTGTATATTAAGATTACTTTAACTGGTTCTTATTACTCATTAATTTAATGAATGACAGGATCCCCAAACTAAAAACCCAGAAAGCAGAAAACCCAACAAAACTGAACAAAAACCCCCCAAACAGCCCAAACAAGATGAACACCACATTTTAGCTCCCTACACTTCTCATGGCAAGCTGTCAGCTCTTTTTAAGCATTGAGAGTCACCTCAGGACAAGATAATGGCTCTCTCCTCAAAACTGTTCCATATCAAGAAAATTGTATTTACACACATAATTAAGGAAGCTGAAACAAGGTTTCTGATAGTCTCAATGCACAGGAAAGCATGGCAAGACACAAATTCTCCCCAAGAAGGCAGCTATTTGAACTGTCCTCTCCTTACTGACACATTTGAAAAAATACAAGGAAGCATCAGACTTCAACTACAAGCCAAGCAAGAACAAAACTGCTTGTTACTTGATTCTCAAATAAGTATTTTGCTTGAAGCCTTGAATCCAAGGCTTCTTTTGGGTTTACAGGCATCACGTCATGATTTCACCAGCACAGTGTGCTCATGGTGATGTCAGTGTCTTTGCAAGTGCTTATTAAGCAGGTTTTGTCAATGGATTAAGAAGCAGCTCAGCTGCCAAGAGGAGCAAAATAAATTTTAGATCAAAGCATATAATCAACAGACATAACAGGTGACTAAGTACCATCTGTCAGCATCTTGTGCCATGACACAGAAGGGATACGAATATAAAAAACAATGGTGCAGACATTCTCTACTTCCTCTCTCTTTTATTTTTTATTTTTGACTAGTATCATCAGCTAGTGTCAGAGCTGAGCATGTGCCAGATAAATTAAGCCAGGGGCTAATACACAATACAGGCCTAATATTTATTTTAAAATATTTGCATTCCTGGACTGGTGTGGCTTCTCTCAGTGCATGGTGATGCTGACTTTGCTGAAATCCCCTGGTTTAGGCTTGTGCTGAAGGAATTGCCATTCCACCCTAAGTCAGTCAGTTCGATTATTACAGATGCCAAATTGCTCTCTTTTATTTAAACTAGTGAGAGAAGAGCAATTTAGTATATTTTCCAAAATAAATAACATGAAAAATAAGTGCAAATTTTCAGGCTTTAGTGGGTAATAAAGATAAATCACTCAGCACAGAGCTGACAGAAAAAAATGCTATAGTTGCATAAAATCTTCTATTTATCTCCTCTTGCAGATTAGAAAAGAAAATGTATTTAAAATGAGCAAGAGTAACAACTGCGTAAGTGTGAGTTTGGACCTTGCCAAAAGCATGAAGGGTTTACTCATTCTCTTACATCAGGGCATCACATACAGGAAATTTCTGATGTTTCTCAGCAATATCAGCCCTTAAACTCCAGTCTGTACTAGCAGCTCTCTGGACTGGGTGAGACTCCAAGGCAGTTTTATTCTTGAAAGCCTAAGTTTTATCCCAAACTGAGGAAGCACAGTGCTTTTCTAGCCCAAATATGCACTGACCTACAGCCTCCTCCTGAGCAGATCTCCTTCCCTGCTCTCCAGGCTGAGCAGGACACCTGAAAATCCTGCTCAGAAGATCTTGCCTTAGGGGATTCTGGAGTATGTTATGGCATAGACCTAATGGGAGGTCTGGACTCAGGCAACAGTAGGAAAAAATTCTACTAACTTCACTCAAGGTCATACTTTATGGGATGTTCAAACAAGAAAATGCAAGTCCGAGCTGGCCACAGCAAAATGTTAAACTCTAGAAAGGAAAATGAAACAAGGAGAAGCAATACCAGCTTGTACTTTTCAGTAATTTCCCCTTTCCCCCCAGTAGCTGTGTAGCTCCATCTGTGAAGATTTTTCTGAGCCACCTCTGTCCTTTTGTGCAAGATGAACTCAGGTGTTTCCTCTCAACCACCTCTCCTCAATTTTCTGTTGTCATTAGAGGCTCTTGGCCTTACAGACAAGTATGCACAATTTCATATTTTTATATGGATAATACTAACAGACAAGTAGGCAAAAATTCATTAATGCTCATGAGACTTTTACAAAGGGATGCATCCAGGTCAGAAAAGACACCTGAATTTCTTGTGGGAAGGCAAAGATAGAGCTGCTTTTGGTCTGCAGCGGGGAGCTGTCGGAGGATTCAGTTCCCTCTGCTTAAGAGCTTCACTTTGGGCTTTTGAGGGCAGGAAGGAAGATAATGGAAAGGGTGAAGATGGCAGTGGGCCTTTCACTGTTGTAAGACAAAAAAATCATCATAGAAAAGGCAAAGAGCCTCTTACAAAGAGTGGAAAAAACTGAGAACAGACTATTCCCATCAAAATGCAAAGCCACAACAGGAGGACTGGAGGAAGTTTCCTACTCAAATGTGAAAATTTCACTATAATTTTTGTAGCTCAGACTAGTCAAATAAAAAATATAAAATCTCCCCCATATGACTGGTGATTTACTGTGGTTGATATTATAATACTCATTATTATCTCAATCAACTATTTTGGTTTTAATAATCTTATTCCTGTTTTATATCTTGAAAAAAAAATATTCAGAAATTTGCAACAATTTTACCAGTACACCTGCAGGTAAATTTACAAGATTTACTCTACAGTGAACAACATATCTTGCTCATTATAAATGTTTCCTCAACCCCCAAGAGTTCCTTTCAAAACAAATTAACCTATTTTCTGAGCTAAAATAGAGTGAACTCATCAAAGAATACTAAAATAGTTTAAATTCTTCAAGCTGTTGGTCTACTTAAGAAATCTTGATTACCAAAGGTAGAAAAACTCAAACTTCTGGATCTGGCAATAAATACAGAAAGGCAAGTAATTCACATTTCTTATGGTCTATACTAACCTAAGATGATCTAGGATATTTTTCACTCCATATTCACTCAGGCTACTAATCTACTACAAAAGATTAAGGTGTAAAAGTCCAGCCTGCAAATTCAAAAATCAGATTTCATATCCATAACTAACAAACCAGCTCTCCACCCCATTCATGAGCACTCTACACTGGTCCCTCCTCGGGCATGGAGGATGTTTTAAACTTCAAATTAATCCTGTCCTGATCTGGATTAATTGCTGTAGGGGTTTGCAAGTCTTCCTGAACACTCAGGGCAGTTAAGACCCCAACAGCTTCCTTCACTTACTCCTTGAAACTAAAAAGGCATTCCTGCCATGAATTAACCCCTTCCCTACTGAATCACAGTTTTCCCTGCTGTGGTCATGCTGTTTGCACACTCCATGGAGGTGTTGCTGAGGGGACAAGCAGATGTTTGCACAGATGCTGGGGGGCACACTGCATCCAAGCAGCTGTAAGAAGAGGTTTATGTGCATGTAAACTTGGGATTTTAGGTGGAAAGAAGCCTTAGGAACACATAAGGCACGTGTAGAATCTAGGAAATAATAATATTGAAACTTATTGAAACATTGAATGAAGTCAAGATATTTAATATCACCCATCTTCCTTTGACCCAACACCATTACACCATAGAAGAACCCAAATTTCAGTTCCTGAAGTAGTTTTATGATTATTTGGGAATATTTAGTCTTAATATCTCAAGAGGCCCCATTGGTCCAGTTTATGAAAACTTTTGTCAGCTTCTGTCTCTAGGTCTCAAGCAGTTATTTTGCATTTTGAAGTATCTAATCTTACATTTTCTGTCTTTCAAAAATCCCAGGAAAACATCAGGTGAAAGTGGACAGCAGGATGCTCAACTAACTTAAGCGTGTTACAAGGTGGTTCTGCTAAGAGTTAGCACTTTCCCCACGATGCAATTGCAAAGTCACTCCCTTAAAATGACCAAAGTCTCAGAAATTATATTTTAATCACCTTTTCTTCTTTTGTAGCCAAGTGTATTTCATCTGCCTTCCTCCCACACTTACTGTTTCACCTCCTGCAGTGTCCTGGCTCCTGGCCAACACTATGAAACTTACCACTATTCAATTTAGAGCATTGTGATTTCATTTTTGGAGCAGGCAGCAATGCAAGCATTTGCAAAGCAAACCAAGAACAGCTACAAATAAAATCAGAAAATTTCAAAGAGCTGAGCTTGCCTGTTCCATTCTAATCACAGAAAAGGCAGTAGAAACAAATACCTTTTTCCCACCAAAGCAGTAACTGTTCAGAAAATCAGATATCCTTACTATAATTTGAATTTTCTGGAGGCACTGTGGGCATCCCTCTGCTCTCAAGCAATTCTTTTATACCAGGTGCCACCCTCAAGAAAACATGCAGGTCTCAAGCTGGTTGGGGTGAAGACACACAAGTGCTCTTGTCACCATTTTCCCATCTTTTACTCTTTTCTACAATAACCAAAATAACACAAAAGTACTGAGGGTATCTAATTCTCCAGCAAGAATCTTATTTTTAATTCTCAGGACACTTCCAACTTCCAAGTACAAAAATAAAAAGAAAATCTTGTACAAGAAAAATTGCAATTAACCTTATATGAATAAATACACTAAAAAGGAACATTTTAAGTCAAAACCATGTTGCTGCAATATAATTTAAAAACATTAAAACATCCCAGGCAGCACACAGAATAATTGAAAGGCTTCTGGGTGATGTACATATAACTTTAAAAAAAAAAATGAAAAAAGAGCACATTTTTAAAAAAGCAATAATATTATTACAGAAATGAACAATTTCCAAATGCCATCATTTTAAGCAAATGCTCATCTCTGTTGGATTTTCAGAGCTTGTATTGCAAACTGTTGCTTCAAAACCAGAGTGTCTTTGTAAGGTTTGTTTGCCTGCATGGTACGGTGCCTACAACTCCTGTGATGCTTTAAATAAAAAAGATGCAAGATCTCACATGGCCTTTTTGATCTTGCAAATGTCAGACTTCAGGGCTGTTTGTTTTATGGCCCTACAACTATAATTTATTTGAGGTTTTACTATTACTTATCAGTTAAGCAGCGGAAATCCGATGATAATTATTATCTCAGCAGCACTATCTCGACACTGTGTGCTCAAACAACTGCTTTCATTGTCTGCAAAACCACAATTCTTCCAAAATTTGTAACATCACCCGCCAGCTTCCCTGGCTGGGTGACAACAAATGCACCAGCTTCAAGTGCTTCAGATTCCTGCTTCCATTAAAGCCATGTAGCATTCTAAGTGTGTCTGCATGCTCTTAACCTGGCCCAGAAATGTGCAGGAATTACAAAAATGCAACGTTTTAAAATGAAATTTTAATCAGACATTTTTATTTTAAAAGGGACCAAGAAGATTTTTCTAGGTTTTTTAAAAACAAAGTCACTTTTCTTTCCAGCCTGGAAGTCGAATTTTATGTATTCTCATTTCAGAATACTTTAACATTTCATTCTGATTTAGCCCTAGAAGTGAACATTAGTCCATAAATCAGCAAACACTGTCCATAAATCAGCAAACACTGTCCAAAAAGAAGCATAACAGAGAAGAGTGTGTCGCGTGTTCTGGCCAGTGCTGACCCTGAGGACACTCACTGCAGACTTACCCCAGGATCCAATTTGGTTGCTGCCCTTTCTCACCCACAAATACAAAATTTCTTCCTTTCATATTTAAAAGGACTGAAAACCTAAGGCTAAACATTATTGTTACTTGATCTCTCATAAAATTTCCCCAATGGACTCACAAGGAAACAAACTCTCCCCAAAAATCAGTGTGAAAACCAGCATAAGGAAGCTTTGATTTTTTTTTTTCCCCTGTGCAAAAGAAAAAGAGTAACATTTCCAGAAGCACCAATGGCACACAGGGGATCACCACTGAAGATACAATAAGTCAAATAAATCTCTGTAACCTGATGATTAAGACATAAGATTGGGCTATCCTGACTGAGACATTGCTCCCTGCTGGCAGCAGTAAAGGGAAAGGGCTGGGTTCAAATCCTGTGGTCTAGAATTTGTGCTTTCTTTCATAGATGATGGCCTTGATTCCTTTGCTCTCATTCACACTGAGCACTACTCTTATTCTTCCAGAGATTATTTATAAACCAAGAAGGGCAGAGGAATTAGAGTCACTAGATGGCATAGACACAAAAGACATTTCAAAATGCGAGTTTTCTATGAGTAGATAAACTCAAACACAAGGATTTTTGCCTCAAAGACAGTCCAGACAATAGCTTTGGTAATTATTAATTGTGTCTTTCATGTGGAAGTGATCTCTGAAAACTAAACAGCAATTTAAATGTAAAAATTAGGTATTCCACTCTAGATAAGATCTTACTAGAGGGGGACTGGTTGACTTCTTACTATAATCTTTTTTCTGTTTAACAAAGCCAGCCAAACTCTCTTAAGTGCTCCCACTGCTGTTTTTTATAAAAACAAACCAGCCTTGTTATCAGCACAGCAATGCTCCCAAGACAAATTACACCACTAATCATCTTATGCCAGGAAAACTTCCTGCTGCAGATGTACAATTAATCAGAGCAGGAGATATACCCAGCCTGTGAGAAAAACTATTTTACATGTGCTTACCCTGTGCAGAGCAGCTCTGGTACATACCCACGGGGCTGGTTAGCACCAAAACCAGGAGAATCTGCCTTAACAGGGAACTCTGCCCCAGATATTTAGCCTTGTTGGAGTTGCCTCCTTCAATGGGACATTCACTACAAACCCCTTTTCAGAAAAGAGTAGGAACAAGGGAATTAAGAGGGTTTAAATCCCTCATATAAAATGGGTCTCACACACACAGCAGGATCAGGGGAATAAACAAAAAGGGGAAAAAAAATCTTATTCTCCTTTATATCTTGTTAAAAATTACTTCTTTTCACAATAAATACTATCTAACAATACAAACAACTGAGTTATTTGTGTTTTGGGGTGGGGTGTTTTTGTTTTATTTCCTAATATCTTCTACTTGGGATAATATTACGTATACACTTTCTGAAAATTCACAGATTTCTGAAGAATGCCCAAGGACATCAAAGAGATTTCATTTTGTTCACTGAGTGATCTCAAACTGTAAAAAAATACGCAGTTTCCCCAAAGTAGATCTGCTCTCCAGCACTTAGAAAGAAGTAAGCACTCAGGCCCTTCAGTTCCAGCCAAATCACCAAGAATGCAGAAAGCCCAAAACAAACACGGATTCGGAGAGCTGAGTACACACACTGACTGCTCAACGTACCTTGCAAGCACCCTAACAATCCTTGTTTTCTGGTGTTGGCAGAATACACGGTGATGTTTCTGTGTGACTGTTGCAACTTGCTCTGCAATTCTGTGCCAAAACCAGAAACGTGGTAATGACATTGAATAGGTAATTAGTAACTATTAGAGCAGTATACAAACCAGGGCGTAGCCGAGGTGCAAGCATCTGTCTAAGCCACCTGGAGGGATTTGGCTTCCTAACAAAGCACCAGAGATGGTGGTGCCTCTGTAAAAGTTTGTGTAAATCACTCGGACGGGCTATCAAAGGGTGAAACAAACCAGAATTTCATGTTAAATCCTATCACAACAAAAATGAGAACTAGGAGAAAAATTTTATAACTTTTCTGCGCCTTAGAAAAACCACTGACAAAGCCACACACAACAAAACATAACACCATTGTGGATGGAGTTTCAAGGAATATGGGCTTAGCACCCTCTTTAGGTTTTTTAATGTCAGGGATTTGAGGTGCTCAGAAGACTTCTCCAGTTTTAATTGACACGGCAGGAGTGGGTAAAGTGGTATTTGTGTGTCCCCATGAAACACACAAAGCTTTGCTTCCCTAGGCAGCAGAGCCAGCCCAGCCCCAGAGCCACCAACTTTTGTTTCACTCCTTGCTACCAGCAGCTGCTGCAAAAGCTGGAATTCCACTTTCTTCCTCCTCCTCAAAAGCAGTGGAATTTTCTTCGCTTCTCCCCAGCTCAAACCAGGAAGAGGAAGAGATGACAAACTTTTGTGAACATAACACAACATTGATGTGATAGTAGAAGTGATAATTGTCATGTTCCAAGGGGCTTAGTAGAGGATTGGTAACTGATGAGTTCCCCACTGGTAAAGTCTTGTACAGAATATTCCCAGAAAATAAATTTCCAGAGCTTGGTCATACTGGAGAATCTTTCCGTGCTTGAAGTAAGTTTGGGGACACAATATTGCTGGAGGAGTAATAACAAACCAAAATACATTCATTGTTTCAACCAGATGAAGACAAACCCAGACAGCCCTCAGAGCCTGAACCTTCCCCCTGGATGCCAATTATAGATCCTAGAGCCTCCCCTTGATCCACAGGCACATCTGCACATCAGAGTAAGATCAAGTAAACCAGCCAGTCAGGCCTTCCCAGTTGTAAGCAGGTCTCTGGATCCAAAGGATGCAAAAGAACAACCAAGCAGAGAGCTTTTTCTGTTTGGGGCACAAAGGAAGAACCCTGCAGAAGGCAGGATTGCACAAAGCCTGGCAGGGGGGTCGCAGGTTACAGAGCAAAGCTGTGCCACCAACACAGAGATGTCCCCAGGCTGTAGATGCCACTGCAAAGAGAAACACCAAAAATGCTGATGCTGAGTTATCACACGTGTGGGAAGCTGAGGAGGTTGAAAGGGTACAACAATCTGAGCAGGTAAAGCATTCAGAAATTCATTCTGCAATGACTCATGGACAAACACTGGAGAATTCTCCAAAACAAAGTCAGGGCTCATTACCCCACATAAAATTTTTTAGCACTGCTATTTCCTACACAACAGATTTTAGAGTTTGTTTTGACCTCCTAACAGCCCAGAAGTTATTCTAAAATGTACCTGAATAATCACGGTTCTACTACAGGTCAACTATGGCTTTCTCACCAGCTGTTCAACTTTCCTGCCCATTCCTTATTTTAATAGAGTGCAAGCAATTATTCCAAGGAGTATCCATCCATCCATTAACACTGAACACAAGAACATGTCTGTGCTTGCACCTGAGCTACCCCAGGCTGCAGCACTGGAAAGGCCAATTCAATGGAGCATAGGAAAGTACACCAACACAGTCCCTAAGGGATGGCTCTGAAGTGCTCTCAGCACTCCTGGAGATCTCAGATACCTTCAGATCTTCTCCAGGGCAGACAGCACTGAGAACATTAAACAGACCTGAGGAATCGAATAAATGTATTAAAGATACCAAAAGTATCTGCTTAGCAACTCACACGCAGGAAAAGTAAAAGCCTACTGCTTGTAGTTTTTTCCAGCTCTTTTCTTGATATGCTAGCTAGAGAAAAAGGCAAGAGCACAAACTGCCCTTACCTAAAGAGCTCTGCTGTGAAGCTGTCTCTGCAAAGTCCAGACCAAATCTGTATTTCTGACACAGCTAACACTCTGTGGTCACTGCACAGACAGACACCAGCCCAAATTCCCACATGGCTGAAGCAGAAATTCCCTCTGGCTGTCCAACTGTGTAATTCTTGGGCCAGCTGTAAGAGCAAGGTAGGGGCTTTACCTGACCTCTGCTGGGGAGTCGTAGGGGCCCAGGGCTGGGCAGAACAGTAGAAATGGAGTTTTTGGGTTGTCTGGTTACTGCTTGCACTGAAAAGCCTTTGGTAACAGCAGTGTTAAAGTGTGAGGTGCTTGTTCTAGGCAGGAATTCCACTTCCTGTTCATCCTCCTTGCTCCAGGTGTTCTTGCCCCTCTCTACCATTTAATAGGCTATGCCAGAATTATCAAAGGCAGCTATCAAAGCTTTAATGCATGATAAAACGATGAAAATGTATTGGCAGCACTGCCAAAACTAAAGTTGCTGTAAATCTGCTGTGGTTGTTAAATGGTTAGGGAATATCTCTTACACCATATTTTCTAATTTAAAAAAAAAAGGTTCATAATTAGTGGCAGTAAAATTATTGGTTGTTGAAAAGTAAATAAGGCAGGTCTTAGGTACTGGCAGGATTTTATACTGAAGAAAAGTTCTGCTATATCAGAACTTAAAACAGGGCAAAAAGAGATGCAAATATTTTTCAAATAAGTAGGTTATATAAATCAACTCTTGATTTTCAAATAATAGTACCCCCTTGTACAGATTATGTGTCTGCTAAACACAAAACATGGAAAAGAGGCAGAACATTGTTAGTTTGACAAAAAAGTTTCAGCAATGCTTAGAATGAAATCAGCAGCTAAAGCTTAAGTCTATCAGAAGAAGCTGATGGCTTCTGAAGATCAGTCTGCATGAGGTACTACAATGCTGGATAACCACTTAAGCTGCTTGTGGCATCAGTTCTAAAGTGCTAGTTACTTTTTATGATTGGAGAAAATTTTACAAAAATATCTTTAGCAGAATGTCAGGAAAAAGGGACTCTCAGAATACTAACAATTTCCAGTTCACTGTGCCTTGTGAGACTTCCTTCTCTGGTCCAGCTGAGGGAAAAACAGGCAGCACAGCCCAGCTCTGGGTGTGCAGGAAGGTGAAGGGATAGTCTGTGCTAGGGATGCCAGCACATTGCTTTTATTCTGTGCTAAATCCTCAAGGGCTTCTTTAAAATTCACCAACAGAGAGCTGCAAAAAAAGGGGGACATGAGTTGTCACCAAAAAGCCCCCCTCTCTGCTGTCCCCACAGAGGGGTTTTCTTCCTGGCAAATGCATTATCACCCACGATAACTACACTTTAAGGCTTTAAGGGCACCACAGCAAGAAGCAAGGTGTGTGTTTGCTCCGCAGATAGCTCCTCTGGCACATTTTGCTTGGGTTGTGGAGCTGGAGCTCCAAAGAGACGCCATCAGTGCCAGGTGAAGAATTCCAAAGCCTTGAACTTCAGTCCAAATACCAACTGCTATGAAGCAGCTCTCTGCTCTCAGCAGGTTTCTGTGGGAAAGCAGTGTTGTTTGAGGGAAGGGACAGTTAAAAATGGTTTTTGGAGAGCCCACACAGGAGGCAGTGACCTTTATTTCACTCTCTTCCACCACAAAGGTCAGCAACACTGACTGGCCACAAAAGCAGGCAGAGGATCACAGTCAACTTTGCTGTTAGTGATGATAGGACCTAAAGGATAAGCAGGAATATTGTCAAGGCTTCCTTTCCCTTATAAGTGAAGCTTGTTTTAGATTCAAGTTTTGAAGATGCAATCAAATTTTTCTACAGAGACATTTATTATTTATATTAATAAGTTCATAGGCAGCTTTCCATCACAGCATGTTTTGCACAGACACACAGCTTTTTTTTTTCCCCACCAGAAGATGACAAGACAGTACAAAATTATTCTGATTACATAATGTAAAAAGTCAGTAGGCCAGACAGCTTAAGCCAATTTCCCAGGGCTGCACAGAACACCAGCAGTCAGGATCAGACCACAAGTCCTATTTCTGTTTCCTGCCCTATCTGCAAGCTTTACTGCCTACAATATTAATAAGAAATACCAGTTACAAAACACATTATCCTCTTTGGCAGATGGCAGATGTAGAGGGATCCTTCCCTTACCAGCTGTGATGCAAACAGTAGGTCTATTGGAAACACCTTCAATGTTGCTCCAAACAGGCATTATACTTCTTCAACAGCCCATAAATGTTTGGGAAAACAGACTTGGTTTCTGAGCATTGGCAGGCATAAAATGCAATGTCTCAATAGTGTGTTGCTGTGTAAGGCTTGGAGGCATTTTCCAAAGCCAGGGTAGCAGGGATCCCATATGGCACAGCCTTTGTAAGACACAAAACTTCTGCCAACACAACCTGATCTAATGAACTGCCAGCAGATAGGTTCCAGCACCTGTTACAAACCTGTGAGAAAAATAAACTGTGATCCTGTTTTTCCCTAATTGCTTTTAGTTCATGGAGTGATGCCCTCTGCTAGGAAAAGAAATCCATACCAGTTCAGCTAATAGTCAGAAACTCCCCTCACACATTAAGACTGCAATGCCAGTTTTTGTGTTGTTTCCCATGCTGCAGAGCCATGACGCATGGAAAACAAATGGTTTAGCACACACAGAGGATAACGTGCTTAGACAGTGACAAGTAACATCACGAAGGAGCAGGCTCTCCTCCTTTTCATGTGGCTCTGAGTAAAGCCCAGCAGATTTTCCCTCTTCTTCAACAGCAAAAGTCTCCTTACTTGCTGCTGCCCACACACTTAAGGAGTGGAATTAGCAGGAGTGAAGGGATTCAGGAGACTTAAGGCCCCTGATGGCTTTGACTCATGCTGTGTGCACAAAAATCCATCCATTACCTTGCTCTGCCTTTATCCTGCACTCTCCTGTGAGCTTCTTCCCACCCCTACTTGTCTTCTGTCAGGCAGGTTTTAAAATAGAAAAATTGTCATTCCTAATTAAACTAATAAGACTAAAATGGAAACGCAGTCAGAGAAGTGTTTCTATGGAAGTAGAGCATTCCTACCATAAACTTCTGCTCTCTGTGCATTTAGTCTCATCTATTTACCTGGCTGCTTGGTCTCATGTATCATTAACAGAGCTGTTAATCAGTGTCCTAGGTCTCCAAGCAGTGTGAAGCAATTTTTGTGACTGGTACCTACATCCTGTCTGCTGTGTCTTTACTGCCCAACCTTGACTTCAACTAACCAGAGCAAGTTTGCAGAGCTAGTAGATAAAGAACTTTTATGTGAAAATTGTAATCTGGAAGCAACACCCTGCATTGACAGAGAGCCTTGCAAAAAGTCACATTTCTAAAATGGAATCTAGCCTACCACACATATTCAAAGTGAAAAGGAATGGTTCAGTGGGAACTTCTCCAAGAACAAGACCATGGGTCACAGAAGTACTGAAAAAAGTTTATGCACAAGTAAGCCACAACATATCAGCTGTCTGCTGTTTCTACTGTATGGGCAACATAAAAATAATTACACCCAAGGGCACAAATTGAGAGGGTTTTTTGCAGGTGTTCATGGAATTACTTTATCTGCTATCTCTTCTGGAGTATCTCAAACAGAATGTAAACTTATGATCAGAATTACAAATTTTGCCTTATCCTGTAATCCATCCATATCTCCTTGAAAAGATAATTGATTCATGTCTTGGAAAACATTTACAGACTGTAAACTGTATGACAGTTGGAAGTTGTTAAACACCAGAGCAGATGTGTCCTTCTCAAAGATGTGTGACTGCAAATGAGATCTCTCTTGCTTTCCTGTGTCTAACACAGAGCTAAAAAGTGCTTTGGGAGTAAAACACAACATACAGCTGCTCCTATGCACAACAACGACTTACTGTCATCAAATACAATACAATTGTCATCAAATACAATTGTCATCAAAAACAATGTTTCATATTGGCTTCAAATTTCTCAACTTTCAACTCAAATCGACTCAATAATTTAAAATGCAGCATAAGTCAATGTGGTCAATGAAATAAGGGAAAAAATGAGGTATGGCATATTGACCAGAAATTATTTAGTTGGGGGAGAAATAAGGGAGATTGGCTGGCAATGGATGAGGAGCCAGCAGCAAGAATATGTTCCTGATGATGGAGAGACAGATGGACATAGAGACAGATGAAACATTGCTAGTTATTGCAAGTTCCAGTATTGAATCATAAAACATGACCACAATTAAGTACCCAAGGGTAAGACAACAGTACCAATTGCAGGCATGTTTCACAAACAATTTCAAATTAATACAAATTGAGGCATTTCCTCCAAGCAATGTGTACATTCATAAACAGGCATGTGTCTACATAGTTTCTGTGCCTCTCTACAGCTACAAACAGCAGCACAGTTCAAAAACTTGCCTTTCTGGCATGCAAAAAGTTTGTGTTTCAACACGTAGAATTCCAACTTTCAGAAAACAAATTTATGATTAATCTGAGGATACATGCACAAGATATATGTCTATATTAAATCAACTATGCTTATGTCAGAAAGATTTACCCTTAAAATTTAATTAAAATGCTGATTCATAAGGGATTTCCCCCAAATTAGTCAATAGGAATGAAAAACATCCAAAGTAGTATTTCCTCTAGACTTCTGATATCATTACATAGAAGGGGAATGGCTACTGACTACATCAAACTTAATTTTTTCCTCATAACTTATAGTAGAACATACCTTGGATTTAATGCTTTTCTTTTCTATGTCAGTGTATTTAATGGATTTTCACCTAAATTACCAAATGATCCAGGCTCATTTATTATTTGTATATTTGTCATTTTTTTCATTTTTGTTTACAAAAATGCAAAAGACCAGGATGTCTCTTCCTGCATGATTAGAAGAGTATCAAATTTTATTCTCATTTCTCTTCAAATACCTCACCTTGGCAGAAGTGGTTTAAACACATATGGAATGTTAAACAGTGAATTAATCTCTAATTCCAGAAAAAGTGCTAGAGCAAAATTACATATGCATTTGATAAAAAGAACATAAAATAACAGTTTAAAAGGAAAATAAGTTTAAATTTTTCTTTCTGTTAAAGATTAAAGTTGTAAAAAGATATTTTATGGATTTAATGAAAAATCTTCATAATGGAACAAATGAGAAAACTAATAATAAAAAATAAATTTATATGCAGAGTTATGAGACCAAGAAAAAAACACGCCTGAGTAAATATCAATAAAGAGAGAAGAGGTAAAGTGCATCAAAAGTTTGATGCTTTTGAATATATATACTCTCTCTTGATTTACATTGGGAGAAATCACCATATTATATTTATTTAAAATACATTTCAAAAGATCAACAGAAAGAAAGAGATGCCAACATTCTTCCCTAAGTTCTCTACGATGCAGTAAATTAGTTACAAATGCAGAAAAAGCAACCAAAATTAAGATTTTGGTGGTAGCTTTTCTTAAATGTTTGCCCTATTTTACCAAGAATCATTTCTGTGTTTAAAGTTCTTCTTTTCAGTTTTAAAACTAGATCCACCCCCTCCAACTACAAACTTGCTATAGAAGTTCCAGTTGAAATAAAAAATTATTAAGTGAAATTAGCCTTAAAACTGGAGGGGTATGAAGAAAGAACTAGCTGTGAATACCTTACATTGCAAGAAAAAGTTTCAATGAAGTCATTAATGTATTTTATTTGAAACGAAGTACAATTCAATGCCCTTTTATGTGCTGTAATATGACCACACATTTGGCAGATATGGCATAAGATTTCCTAAATTAATGTAACGTTTCCAGCTCCTGATAGTCAGGATAATGTTATTATTCTGTTAGTTCAACCTGTTGTGTGTCAAAAAATGCTGCTGGTTATTCCTGCTCTAATTCAGCTCTCAGGTACTCAGAAAGGCAGGATAGCAAACAGTGCCATTAGAAAATGTTTTAATATTACAAATGTGTCACATTTAACAAGGAACTACCTTGTAGCCCAACAAAGGGACAGGCTATTTGGGGTAAAAGACACAAAAACTTTGGAGCTTTACACTTTCTTAAACTTCTTCTTAACTGACAA
This sequence comes from Illadopsis cleaveri, assembly GCA_013399915.1. Lineage (NCBI taxonomy): Eukaryota > Metazoa > Chordata > Aves > Passeriformes > Timaliidae > Illadopsis > Illadopsis cleaveri. The sequence goes on from VXBB01043982.1 coordinate 67,401, forward strand.
ATGTTGATAAAAATGAAGACATCCATATGCTTACCTTCTATTCCCCTTTCCAAAACAATTATGTTTTCTTTTTATACAGTTCTAAAACACTTTTTCTCCCAAAAAACAGACAAAATTTTATGCTGGCTTCTGTTTAACTTTTCTTTCGTCCAATACTTACTCTTAATATCCACTGCATAAAATGCATTTGTATCATCACATGTGTTGAGCACAGTAGCTTTACAAATATTCAAAGAATAGATTAAAAACTTACTGAGCTTTATAACAGGGCTTGTTTTTTTTGGGTTTTGTGTTGTTGTTGTTGTTGTTGTTGTTTGTTTGGGGTTTTTTAATAAAAGCAGATTATACTGAAAGCCTCTCATCAGGGAACCCAGAAGAGGCCCTGTGGTGTTTCCACACCCAGTCAATTAAAGGATTACTACTATTAAAAAAACAAGTCTTTCTCTGGGACTATAGATTTAAGCACATTATCTGAAATTGGTAGGGATCATCTTTGCTTGTAAAATGCCAGTAGGCTTACTGACAGCAAATTTTGAGTTAGGCATCTCAGAGACCAGCACAAAAAGCCTGAGTGGCTTCTATAATAAAGCAAGCCAGACCTCATACCAGTTTCTACTAGAGCAGAAATGCAATTCCTCTATTTTGAGTGGTCTTTTGATAGGATCATTTATCAGCAAAAAAACCCTTCCATTTTCTCTTCAATAACTAAGGACTTGCATCCAAACTGGAAAATAGATCTCATTTGTTGTTTCTAAGGCAATTGTTCCGTAAAAAAGAAGCATTTATTTGACTATCAAAACTATGTGAGCACAGCACAAAATACAGGGGGTTTTTGCAGTTTTGATTTTACATATACCCAATACTGACACTAATTAAAAACCAGCAAGGTGTCCACTATTTTTATATTACAGAGTGGTGTAAGTGCTCTGGTAGCTGGAGGTCAACAGATTGGTAAAAATCAACCAGGCATGTTAAGAACAGAACAAATAATGCATTTATTGCGCAGTGTGATTTAAGGGCTGCATGGCTGTTACCATCACTGAGGACTGGAAGAGGCAGAAAATAGGGGAACACATTAAGACAGATTTTTATATAGAAAACTTGTAAAATATAACAGAGATACATGTACATGCACACTTCAGACCTAGCCTCTGCCCTTAGGGACATTAACCCAATCCACAACAACACTTTTGGGCTCAGTTTGACAATTGTGGCTCACAGATTGGCCAGCCACAAACCAAAATTGCTATGAAAGATGGTGCAATTTCTGTCTACAGCCACCTCTGGATTAAGTACTCTTTTAGGGCTCTCACAACCTTAATTTACTTAAGCACTATTGCAAAAGGTAACAAATATGGTTGGCATTTGGCCTCTAACTGTCTCCCATTCATTATTTCCTCACCAAGGTCAGAACTGAGGCTCTATACCTAAAAACAGCTGCAAGCAAAACATTTTTTTGGAGAGAGGGGAGGTTTCAGAGACAGGTTCTACAAGCTTTATGTGAATGAATGGGTCCTGCACTGCCTCTTGATTTCACCAACTTGAGCAGAGATATTCAGCAATAGGTTGTCCTAAAGATACTCGCATGATATCAAGAAGGTAACAGGAAAGCAAAACAAAACATACTAAAACAAAGACATGCAGTTTGGGCAAAGAAATCAAGGGGTAAGAATTATTCATGAACATACCTCTCTCTCTGTTAAATGTGGTTCAATAGCTGACAGGATCAAAAGTAGCTGTGATCTGGATGTGCCTGCATTTTGAAAAGAAAAGAAAAAAAAAGAGCAGATGGATGAAACAAAGTATTTAAGCAGCTTACTTTACAGTAATACTAAATTTTTTCACTTGATGAACAAATACTGGATTAGTTATGAGTCCTGCCATGGCAGGTGGCACCTACAGTTTTGATAGCAGAGAAAACACATTTAGCTATACCTGAAAAGCTTAGATAATTTTTTTAAAAAAAAGGTCAATTACAAAGACTGGGACATATTTTGAGCCACCTTTGAAATAATATGACTACAGAAGTTAAAACAAATGGGATGCATGGAGGCTTAACATCATTAAAAATTAGAATTATTTGATAAGAAAGGTATTGATTTTATACACAGAAATGAAATATCTCAATGTTTATTATTACGCATAAGTTCTTTGCAGAACATATTTAATCATCCTTTATCCTATAGCAGGGTTCTTCTATTTGTGCTTTTGAAGTCCTTTTATCTTGGTTACAGAATATAGAACCAAACAGCAAGCTCTTTGCTCCAGAAATACAGAATTTTCATGTAAGCTAAAGCAGAAATGTTCTTTAGTAAAGCTCACTGAAGAGAAGGAGATATAAGGCAAGAGGTGGGATTTAAAATTCTTCAATGATACACATACTCCTAATACCTTTAATTTTCCTGATCAGCTTCAGACAGACCAGATCTAAATAACGTTCAGGAGAGTTACTGGTCCTGATCACGCTGAACACAACTGCTCATGCAAAAGACACAGGATCAAAGATTTCTTTGATGAGGAAAATCTCACTCCTTTACTAATGGGGCAATTTTTGAACCTTTTCCAAATCCAAGAGTTACTTACATGACTTGCCAATCTGCATGGGCAAAGCTCAGCCGTTAAGAAAGCACTACAATAACACATTGTTATCCTCACCTAACCTAGGCTGAGTTCTAAACTAATATCTTTGGTTTTGTCAGCAGCCAGAGAAACAGAGTGGGCCATGAGGACATCCTGTGATACTGCCCTTGACCAGGCCAATCTGGAGCACCCTAATCACCACTCAGTCTTGTTCCTCATCAGTTTTCTCTGACGTTATACATACACAACCTGCTTCTCATGGTCAATGGATTTTTTACAAGAAACTAAAAACCTCCCTGTTAAAAAAAAAAAAAAAAAAATCAATGAAATAAACTGTATGTTCCTCTGCTAGTGCAAAATTAACCCAGAGGTTTTTCAGTGGGAAGCAGTCTCCAGTTAAGCAATGCAAGAGGTGAATGAGAGCCACCACACAAGGCTTTATGCCATGCACACTAATATAATCTCTGGGACAAAATGGTCTAGTGCATATGGTCACCTCTGGCTGTTAGAAATCAGGTAAAATGCCTCAGAGCAACAAATGCATTTCCCACAACATCCCTTCAGGCACTGTCAGAAACAAGGAGCAATGCAATGTCACTATCCAGAAAGAAAGAATGTGTTTATAACCTTGTGTTTAACTGACCTACAAGAATTGTTTCTGCTGCCTTTATGCAATTTGCTCATGTCCCTGGCAAAAATGCAATCTAAAATGTTTTCTAACTTCTCTACTCCACCTCCTGAAAAGCACAGTACTCAATCTGAAAAATTAGCTTATCGTTAGATCTGTGGTAAATTCCCTCACAGATGGTCTTTCTTTATCTTTTCAATGCCTTAATTGGATCTTTATTTCGTGATAATCAAGCTTAATAAAGGTCCATTTCACAAGACATCCTTCTTACTGTTATCACATTGTCTACAAGTTTTGTTCCCAAGCCCAAATATTCTTACAGGAATGTTTCTTTAAATATGGTAAATTTATATCCAAACACTTTTTAACGCAGTTTTGCATACTCTCATAATACAATTAAATCTTTGCAGACTATTAACAGACTGCATTTGTTAGTGATTAAACACCTGGGAACGTTTATAGACAGGCTTTATCCCACCATTTTTATTGCCATGGTTTCCTTAATTTCTACTTTTCATACTAACTCTTCAGCCAGCATTTACCTGCACATTTAAATTTCAAATTAAATTTTCTCTCGGCTTTTTCACAATTGAAAATAATCAGAGATCACCGATATATAGTAGTTTTACACTTGCAAATTAAATGCATCAAAATTTGCATTGACATATTAGTGATGAACCAAAATCAGTTTCTGTGATTATTTTGTTCAGATTAAACAGAAATCTCAACTAAACTGCTTAAGAGAAGTTCAATGCAATTCCCTCTTCAAAATTAAATCAGAAGGGAAAGGTTGGGTTTGCTGCATCTGGGAATTGATTTCTTGGATTGTGTTGTCATTGGTTGGAAAAACAGATATGTACTTAGGAATCACAGAATCACAGGACGGGTAAGGTTGGAAGGAACCACTGTGGGGCATCTGGTTTAATCTCCCTGCTCAAGCAGAGTAAAAACTAAACCAAACATAATCTAGGAAGTTTCCTTCACCCTGTGTGGGAAATTTACTTCAATGCATTGCTATTTTGTGGTAGTATGTGTGCTTCTAACAAAAACACTGCTATTTTCTGTAATAATGTGATCTCCTTATGATCCCTAGGACAACACGGTTTCATTCTCCCAGCTTGCAATGAAGATGATAAGAAATCTTCCACAGCAATCTAGGGCTACAAACTATTCCTTCCAGAAGCCTCCCTCATTATCACTTCCAAAGCTGTGTAACATGCTAAATTCTAATAGGATTAACTGGGTATCAACTGTAACATGAACTAATGAACATCTAATGAAGTAGCCCAAAGCCCCTGTGATACATGAGTAGATAATTAGATAAGTTTCCCTTCCACTTGCTCATCACCCAAATATTTTGCCTCTTAAAAATTTTTGGGATTTCACAGGCAAGCAGAAACTGAGGAGAGGGACCTAGAAATAAGTGAAATCTGCATATTATATAAAAACTATATAGGCTGCTTATACTTCTTTGGAAAATCTACCAGTTGCCTGTCTTAATCACTGGACACTTCTATATCCTTGAAAATATAACACTGATTCTATTTCTCAGATGAGATTTATGCCAGAATCCTCAAAAGGGCTTCAATATTGTTCCATCCAACCCTGAAATGCCTGATTTTAGGTGTCCTGCAATGTAATGAAATTGCATCAGATGGACTGAAATGGACAAAACACTCAGTTGCAGCACTCTCCTGGTGAGTTTTAGTACACAACACTGTAATGGATAAGTTTTACTTAAGGCATACAACTGCAGTGTATTTAATAAAAGCCATGTGGAGTTTAGTGTTAGTTGAATTCAGTGCTGTTTGGCACCAGCCAGGAATTCTCCCATGTTCTCTAAAGTGTTGTCAGGTTAGCACTGTTGTTACACAGCCAAACTGCAGCAGAATTCAGAGGTCCCAATTAAGGAGAAATGAATGAGAGGACAATGAAACAGCACTGGGGATTTTCAGTTAATGCCATGCATTAAATACCACAGGGGGAAATGTAAAGCTGCATGCTGGAGACACTTAAAAGGGCAATAAAGATTGGCACTGCAGATGCCATACAGTCAGCAGTGCAAGCAAATATATAAATAAGGTGCGGCCTAGAAAGTTAAAGAAAATAATCCCACAGCAAAAGAGAGGGAACAATGGAACATCAGCATCACAAGATGAAAAATGTTTTCAAAGATACACATGTTGCAAGCCAGTATTTGTTGAGACTAGAAGGAAGATGACTGGAGCTGTCAAGACACGAAATGATAAGGGCCTGAGTGAGAGTTCTGGTCATGTGAATGGAAAACAAAGGCTGAATCAGACTGAGACTGAGCAGGAAGGAGTAAATGTACCATGCTAGCAAAAGCAGAAAGTGAAAGAAGAATTAACAGGCAATGAAGCCTGGTGTGGAATAACGTGTATGATCATGTATATGCTGCCCTGATATCGTGGCATTTAAGGTAACAACATTTTAGATCCCGTTCTCATTGGTCTGGTAGCTTCAGCTTCCTAACCAGATACTTTTAGCACGGCTAGGCTGAGAATAAAAATGAGGTGCTGGAAGGAGGCTGTGCAGCTGGTGCTGCAGGCACAAGATATCTCCTGAAGAGTTTCCTAAGAAAGTCTGATGCCACAGTCCTGCTAAAAATATACACTTCATATTTCCCTTTTCTTTCTCTAAGTCCTTCCTGTGTTGCTGACTAAAGTACATCCACCACTATGCTGATGGAGACTTCCAGTGCTTTATTGCAATCTTCCTCTAGGCCATTCCTGGTAGGATGTGCATTAAATCTTCTCAGCCTGTTAACAAACAAACTAACAAACATTGAGGTGGTCCTTTTTTTCCTTCAGCAAATAATTTCATATTTTGTACAACTAAACAAAGCTTAATACTTTTATTTTTTTAAAAAAATAATAGATGACAATTAGCCTGCATTTAATTTTCAGAGTTTTCCTTTCTGACTAGAAAACTGTGTGCAGCTCAAAACAGTACTTTAATTCTTGACCCAGTCTTAAATGACTCAGTGTTGTCCCATCGATTCATAAGAATATGTTACAACTTGGAAGAATGAAAACCTTATGTTAAAAAAACAGTCATTCCAAAGGCTGTATGTCATTAAAGATATCATTCTTCTGAAAGGAGAGATCTTTGGCATTTTTAATTTTAAAAACCCCAAACATATAATGAGTTCATCTGTAAAATCTGACTGAGGCTGAATGCACTAGGATCAACTTTTCCCCAGATTCTCCTGCATTAAGAAATATGAAGGTACATCCCTGTTTTCTTTGCATCTTTCCTGCTGATGACCCTAAACTCATGTTTTGAGGTGACTTTCAGATATAACATCCTTACAGAAACTGTGCAAGGATTACATTGACTTATGTGACAGTGTCCTGGTGTTTGAAAGATTGGTGGGATAAGTTGGGCAACCATGAAGCTTGTTGTTAATGAGAAATTAGAGGTTGTGAAATTTTAAAAGGGATAGTGAGCCTCAAACTGTTATTCATCAGCCACACCAGCTGGACAGGCAGTGGTGAGAGGAATCTTTTAAGCAAAAAAGCAGGTTGCAGCACATTCTGAATCAAGAATTTATGGAACAGTTGCACAACTAGGTTATACAGTAAACAGTCAAGAGAAAATAAAAATAGAAGAAAGAAATACATAAATCCACTCCAGCAGAAACTGACTCTTTAATTTTGTTATGTTTAAATGTTTTCTTCCTGAAATTAATAGCTTTATACTCTCCACTTGTAAAAATAAAATGCACAAAAGCGAAAGGAAAAAGGCATAACTAAAACCAGCCAGGATTATTTTACAGAAAGGTATCTAATTTAAAAAAAAGAAGAAATCTGAGTTTTGTTGATTACTCAAAATTCTGAATGAAAATAAAACCAAAATTTCAACCTGTCAAATACTACAACAAAGAGAATTTAGAAGCCACAGCACAAAATTGAGCTCCTGGCAGTAGCAGCCACCACCACTGAGACACTTCGGTGCTTTACTAGCCGACTAAGCTATTTTTTTTTCACTATGAACCACGATGGAACTGACATCATGTTGAACACACAAAATCCCCAGCACTTTCATCGAATCGCTGGGGCACAGGTTTCCAAGGACTGCAACATTTTCCAGCAGCCGCCTCCTCCTGACAGGAACAAGCGCGGGAAGCGAGGAGCGCGTCGGATACCACTGGGATGCACTGTACGAGAGCAGGCGTTAATGTCACCCGCGGACAATCGCTGCCAAAGCCGCCTTTGTGCAGCTGGGTTTAATTCCTGGGCTGTGAAGTCACGGCACGGTGCTCAGCAGAGCAGAAAGGTGAGCGGCATCCCGTTAAGTGAAAGCAAAGAGAGGCATTTTACGGATGGCTCCATAAGCTGGGGCCTGTGTCCCCAACAAAGGGCTCTGATTCCCGGCCACATTCCCTCCTAACACACCCCAATCCCCAGCTGGAAAGCAACTCCACACAAACAATGGTTAAGCCTCTGACTTGTGGCTTGAAGCAATTTCTTTGTCAGACTTTTGTCTGTGGACATAATTAGTGGTTTGCCAGGGAATTTCTTGGCATGGCCCATAGCCTAACACTTTTAAAACCAGCACGGACTTTTACCCATTGGGAAAAAGGGGTCCAAAATACTTAATTGTCAGAAGCCATTAAATTAAGGATATAATTAATTGGAGAGTAAGTGTTGCTTGGAGGTATCGGTGCCATTTCTGGGATGCTCACAAGGGACTTGTATAAAAACAGAAAGAGGAAGTAGAACTGTTAACTATTTATTTGTACCTAACACACCATTTATCAAGGTTGCTCTAAGCCCTAGATTTGCATAATGATGTGTGGTACTGAGCCATGCCTGGTACCTGGAAAACCTTGGTGACTTTCCTTAGCTTGCAGGAAAAGGAAAAGGAAAAGGAAAAGGAAAAGGAAAAGGAAAAGGAAAAGGGACAACTTCCACCATCCCAGGTTGTTCCAAGCCCCATCCAACCTGGGCTTGAACATTTCCAGGGATCCAGGGGCAGCCATAGCTTCTCTGGGAAACCTGTGCCAGGACCTGCCCGCCCTCAAAGGGAAGAATTTCTTCCTAATATCTCATCTAAACTCATTTCTTTCAGTTTGAAGCCATTTCCCCTTGTCCTGTCACCACAACTCCAGACATCTACATGTGATGCCAGCTATACCCATTGATAGTAACCATATTAGTAGCTGATAAATATATTCAGATGAGAAGGAAATTGGAAATACTGAAAATAGTCCACCAAGGAACATAAGATATGAACAGATTTCAAGCATAAGACACATAGATAATTATTATGGCAAAACCTAAATAATTTTATTGTGTTTCATATTTTTAACTTTATGTTCTAAAAAAAAGCTGGAATAATACCCTTTTAGTGAAATGTTTTAAAATACTTCCACACAACTGTTTTTCAGTAAATATTACTAATCAGGAATATGTGTGCCAATATTCCAGATCTGCATTTGGGAGTAAAGTCAGATGTAAAGGCTGACTATGAAACTTCTGATTTCATAAATCCAATGAAGAATCTGCTGTCCACATTTCTCAAGATAAAATCAAATATTAAAAAATGCAAATAAAGAGCCTTCAGCATAACAAAGTTTCATATAAAATGCTTACATTCACAAAGTATTAAAAACAATTCAAGCAATCACTAGACTAGAAAAAATGGAACATTCCCAAAGAGTTTTAAAAAAATACATTATTTTGATTATCACAGATACTTAAAAATAACAATGTAAATAATACTTAATCAACTTTTAAAACAATAATAATCAAAAAACAAAAGCAAAGTAATTAATTTTTAAATCATATTTGAATAAGAATGAAAAACAGAGACAAGGGAACATCTTCAGCAGTTTGGAATCCAGCATCCATAAAATACACAATCCATAGTTACAGCAATGATTACATTTGTCTTTTTATAAAGTGGATAACACTTGGTATAAAAATGCTGGAGAATGCAGACTAAAATTTAATTATTAAAAAGTAATGGAATTATTTATCTTTATAAAAACTGCAAACTCAGAAAAGCTGTTTACTCTCTATAGAATAAAAGACTTATATATTATATAGTGTACATACTATACAATTGCGTTTCAGTTTTTATTTTATTTGTAGCCTTTAAAAGTATGCTTCAATATTACAGTAAATACGAACTGTATTATTCATCGAGAATCATCTAAATAACTAAAAAATATTGCATAACTATTTCTAAGGTTTGCCCAAGCCCCAGTCAGATGACAACACAACTTGGTTCTATCATTTTACCCTTAGTTTGAATTTCTGTACTTTCAAAGACAAAGAACTGACTCAAGGAAGTTACATCAAAGTAACAACTTGAAGGAAGTTTTCTGAAAGTATTAATTCTTTAAATACTGGTTCGTGGGATTTTCAGAACAAATTCAGTGACTTAGGAGCAAAAACCTCCGCAATTAATTAGGTAAGTTAGATTTGAAAGGTAGAAATTTTCTTTTATAATTTCATACAACTCCACAATACTATTTCATAGTTAAATTCTAACCTGCTATCTCTGCAAAATATAGAGATCACATTTTATTTCAGTTCATCAGTCTGAAAACGGACTCTACCATCAAGACAGTGAAGCTGAACAAGTTTCTGAGTACTACCATTTTTTCCCAGTAAATACAGTGTAAAATTATTCAGCAGTGGAGAAATTACTATGCAGTGCACCAGTACTTATTCCTGACAGATTTCAGCATTTCTACTCAGTGCTTGAGTACAAAAGCCACTCCCCGGCATTTAGGTGGGCAGAGGCCAACATAAGACATACTGTTGGTAAACAGCTAACATAAATATTAATCACAGAAACAACTAGGCTAAAACAAAAAAAAAGATTCAGCATCTGTCTGTTGCTTACAAAAAGAACAACAGTTCATGGCTTTAAAAAACTTAAATCAACATTTCATTTACAAGTACTTGCATACAGTCCTAAACTGAGCACATTAACTAGATTGCAGAGTCATAAGTTACTTCTCCAGTGAATAAACAATGGAATCAGTCAAGCTGCCAATTCTTTTCCCTAAAGCAGGAATATCATATATAAGGCCCTACACTCCCTACAAGCTTTCATTTCTCTCCTGCCAGGTTCATTTTGTTATTATCTGTTGTGTTAACTGGCTTCATGCAGTGGTCTGGATGAAGCAGCAGCGGAAGAAAGAAAGCCAAAGTAGAATTGACCCACCCAAGTTTCACCTTGTTTTCCAACAAACAACAGAAAGTGCAACTTAACAGAATTGGTCCATTTTAGGCTGACATCTCATCCCTTCCATAAGCTCCAGCACAGCTGGAATCCATTTTGGGTCTGCCCAAAAATGGACAAATACTGCAGAGCAGAGGAGTGTGAACACACAAACCATGAGAGAGGGGGACTCAACTACATGGAAGAAAGTGCAAACAAAGGCTACATGAAGAAGGAAACAGAATGAACTACTTTCCTCTGCCATGGCAGACCAACTGAATTCTCCATCATGGGCTTCACTTCCTCCATGCACATTCACCTGGCAACTCCAAAAACCTCTTGGATTTTTTTTTTTTTTGTAGCTGGTAAGTCATTGCCACTAGGGCACGAGCATTTCCTTTTGTTTAGTAATAAATATCACAGGACCAGCATCCTTTCAAAAACTTTAAGTTTTGACCTTAACATCCACAAAACCAGAGCTGTACTAAACCAGCAAACCTCTAAGCAGCTTAACCCCTCAAAAATGCATGCCATGAATACAATATCAAAAAGGAAACAATGCCAGCTTGGAAATTAGAACATCTGATCTCAACTGGAGAGATGGTATGGCTGAGCACCAGTTGTGAGAGGTGATACTTCAGCAGGCAGGATTACAGAATTACAGTCAAGAGCAAATTATGACAAAAGGTGCAGCACCCAAGGGTTTTTGAGCTCATTTAAACTCTTAGGAAAATTTTTATCCTTGCAACATTTAAGGAGTTGGGAGCTGAACAGAGCATCTTGCTTTTGAAAATTGCGAGGCTAAGAAATGTCCATAAAATAAAAATAATATCCCACTTCATGTCAAAAATATAACACTTCAAGAAGCAACATATCAAGTTACATCTAATCCACAGCTTCAGAAATAAAAATGGAGTAAAACCCAATAAGCCAAAAAAAGAGAAGCTCTCAGAGGAAATTTTTCCAGATACAGAAGATATAGACTCTTTGTTGAGCTACAGAATAATACAGATATTTCCTAGAACTCCAGGGGAACAAACTATTGTTTTTAGAAGTAGCAGAAATTTGTAGATAGAATTCTGATCTTTCTTAAACATGCTAGAAGTTCATAAACTGGGAGATGCAAACATCTTGATCTCTAGCAATAGGACATCTATTTGTTTTCAAGATACAAGAATAAAGAGTTCTATTACAGAAACACTCTTATCTTCCCAAAGAAGAAAATAATTGACATTTTCGTGTGACGACGAACAACACCAGCTACTGTCTGCTGTCCACTTATTTGAATCAGCTCTTGAGAGTCACTGATGGACATTCAGGATGAAAAATCCACTTGAAATATAGTCTGCATAAGGCTTGAAGCAGTATTCAATGGGATGGCTGTATTTGAGAATAAACCCTGCAATTTCAAGAAGCATTTCCAGGCTATTTTGGAAGAAGTGACTGAAAACTGGCTAGGGAGTTGATAGTGACTTGTAATGAAGTTTTTACCCTAGTGGAGAGACCAATGAGTTTTATAACTCATTGTAGCACAAATCTTGAGAATTGTGAAAGAAACAGGGTCTCAGCAAGTTAATTTCTCTAAACTTTATTAGTTTATATGGCAATTTACCTGACAAAGGAGAACATGAGAAGAAATGCTTGAGGCAGTTCATAAGATGGTAAAATTCCAGACAGGCAATGTAAAATATTCCAGATAACAGGTGAAAGTAAATAGAATAAATTTACCATAATGCTTAATGGCTTCAAACATTATTCATTCACTAACCATTAATATTAGAAGAGCATTTTGAATTAGAAGTAATGAATGAAAAGATTTACATAGGGATATCTTTACTTGTATGCTACTAAAATTATAGTCAGATTGAAGGAGACTAAAAAGCCAAGAGAAAGTTGTATCTTATTTTTTTTCACTAAGAAAAGTGAAGCAGTATGTAGAAGATAAGGCTCTAAAAAATTCATCAGATTCAATTCTCAAAACAGTATTTTCAGGCAATTACAGCCATGCCTTCATCTGTTGATCCAAATCATCCAGCAAGTTCATACTGACAAGTAAAGCTTGTGTTTATTTGCATTTCAAACAGCTAAAAATTAGCTCAAGATGCTATATTTATCTGGATCCTTACACACAGATTTTAGTACAGCTCTATTTTGGCCTTCAGAACACAACTCCCTGTTGAAAATGTTAAACAGGAAGTTGGAAGTTCTGTCAGATGAAATTGCCAAGGAACAGAGTTAATATTAGAAGTACTTTTAAACTTTAGCTCGATGCTTTTGTCAAAGTTAAGTGAAAATGAATGTGAGCATAGGAATGGTCAGGTTTGGGCTGCCAAGCTCTCAAGCTGAGAACCAGGGGAGGATGTCCTTTCAAAATGTTTGGCTTGCAGATGCAGAAACACAAATTGCATCAGTTTACACTCGGTTCAGGCTTTCAAGTTTTGTCTCCCACATAATAACACTGTTGGAATGAGCAGCTGGATCCTGAGGCACGATTCTACAGGAAAATGGGCATTCTGTGCCTGCAATATATGAAATATATGAATTGTTTCACATCAGACAAGGGCTGGGTTTGTGTCTCATAGCCACACGTGTTCTGTAATGGAGTTGGTATAAAAATACTACACAACTATATGAGGTTATCACGTGGATTTCAACAACAGAGGTCGCATAACTCATAAATAGTCAATTTATATTAGGAGGATGTAAGTCACAATGCTGTGGGAATTATGGCAATCCTCTAACTCCAAATTATTAGATGGTATCTAATAAAACAGCAAGGCAGGCAGAATTGCTCATACAGATGACACAGTACAGCCCAGATGACAGGATCTGAACTGACAACACTTTGGGGACAGAGATTCTGGGAGATCAAGCTGCCTTCCAGCTTGATGAAGAGACAGCTGTTGGGCTGAGACAGCCCCATACGATCTGCAAAGGGTGCTCCATGTCAATGATTGCATTCCTGATCCACAGTTTCAAAGAAACACCGATCCTCTCTTAGTTTACACAGAGGTCAATATTGGTTGTGGTTCCTAAAACAGCATTTCTGCAATAACATTGGTATTTTTTGCCTGCAAAAGATTGTTTTGCTTTTACTGTGATTTAAACATCCCTCAAATCCTTCTGCCTACTTAACTCCAGACTGTGATGACACCATTTTAGCCATTTCATTTTGATGATATTTTGAGCCAATTACACTTCACAGATCTCAAGAACTTGCTTAAGCACATTCCTGCCATTTTTTTAATAAGCAAAAGAAGGCTCAAACCCAATACTTGCAGATGAATTATAAAACAAGGTTTATTACAGCTCCTTACCATTAGCATGAATAATTTTTATTGCAGCATAAATATTAGGATTCTTTGACTATATCTTTCTGTCTAATTCCCAGTGGGAAAAAATAAACCCAGAAGAGCATTTGCTAGAAAGACTCTACACTAATAAAACAAAACCTGTGACAAAACAAACAGTGAAGGTCACTGTCACCCCATTTGTCCTTTACCCCCTCATTCTCCTCTTCCCCAAGTCCTGCTCTGGGACTGTCACCCCTCCTCTTTACTCCAGCTGCAAGCCACTGAGGAAGAAGCTTGGCTTTTGTTCTGAAAAAAAATCACTTTATCAACAGCCCAGTTTACCCAAAGTACCCTGACTAATTTAAATCACTCTCAGTGAGTAGCCTTTAAATCAGGTTCTCTACAGAAAATAAAAGTAATTCTCACACTCCATTCCATTCCATTCAGGTTTTTAACAGAAACATTGATTTTAATCTGTTTTACAGCTAATGTGGCTAATATTTTACAATATATAATAAAAATAGGCACTTTGGTTTAGAACCTTCTATTCTAAATCTGAAGAAAGGAAAAAAAACAATTCCCAAAATAATTAAATGAGAAACCAGAGTATAGTTAGGGAGAAAAAAAAAAGGAAAAAAGCAAAATAAACAATATGTACAGTACCTTCAGTAATGAAAATGATAACTGTTTCAAATGGACACTGAATAACCCAGTTAAATGCTAGAGCTCCCCTCACAGTGCTATTAATCCCAGAAATCCTTTCCTTCATAAACGTTCCTTGCAGCAGAGCAGCAATGAAACACTTACAAAAAAATACTTAATTTCGGAATATTCGAGAAATTGTGTTATGGGGAACATTAAATAAAAACTGAAAGCAAATCTGTTCACAGACTGGTTTTCCACTTCTAGTTTAATCACTCACCACAGATCCGGCGTCAGTGACTACGCCTGTGTAGTTCTGCCCTCTCCTGGCGCACCCAAAACATGCAGCGGACACTGCAAACAGAAAAATAAATCATTGTGCAGCAACAACAAACCAGCCAGACTGACCACAGGCAAATTTAATACATACACTGAACTCTCTTGTAATCACTTCTCTGAGTTCTGATCTTTTCAAGTGTTCATGTATAGAAAAGGAGCTTTCCCAACACAAGAAAAATTAAATAATATATTTACACAATAAAATAAAATGTAAATTTGTTTTTGCACTCACTTCACTTGTAGAAAGATCTTAATTAATGCTTTATTTTATAATTACTAAATAATTTTTTCTCTTAATTCGAACTAAGTTTCTCTGTGGAACTGCTATAAATATTTAGGTAGCAAGATAGTTTTGAGAGAAAACCACATGTTTAGGTCTGAGTGGTATCTCCTGATTAGGTGAGTTAAAAACCTAAAGTTTCATTTAATTTGATATTTTCTTTTATCGCAGCACTGTGATACACAAGTTCTACTGCAATCAACAAACAATAGTTTTAGAAGCACTGATGTAACTATATGTTATAAAATACGTTATAAAATACTATCCTAATATTTTAACCAAACAATAGGATATTCTAGTTTCCTGATAGTAAGTTTATAATGAATTCATTTTCCATTGAAATTCTGAAGGGGTGATTTTCTTACTCTGGAGACAGAAGAATTGGTTTGACAGGTAATTTTAACTTATCATGCCGATTTACAGGATTCCAGAATGATTCCACACTAACTACGCATCTACCTAATATTTTCCTTTTCTAACTTTGTTACCTTGGCAATTACTGCCTGGAACACTCTGAGTATCCTGCACTGCTGTTCTTACAGATACACTCCCTAAGAGTTTGAACCAAACCACTGTGTTTCAATAAAAATACAGTCACAGAAAAAGCGAGAGGACTTTCTCATTTCTTCACAGCTGCACTGCTAGGAGAAAACTCTGTGATGAAGGGAGCCAATTTTAAAACATTAAACCCTTACCTGAAAAAGGCCCAAACATACCTTGGTAGCAAGCAAGCTCCCAAGAACTTTAAACCTGGCAGAAAGAAAATCCTGAAACCCAAGGGCTGCCGTCGCTTGGCACCTGATTCACCTGGTAAGTCACAGGTGGCTCTGAAATGGGCTGTCAAAATCCTCATCAGCAAACCTTGTTCTCTGTGTTGTCATGCTCCTGTCTAGATGCTCAGTGACACTTGTGGCATCCTGCCACAACCTCATCAGTCAGGTTCAGACCCACAATCCCTGCTCCCTGGGCTCACAGCTGGCCTGGCTGGCAGATTGGAAGCAGGATCTTGGTGTTTGCTCTGTGTGATTGCTGTTTCACACATGTATAAAATGGTCACTGGCACCAAAAACATGCCAGACATGCCCACACTGCCTGACCATCTAACCTAAAAACCACAGCAGTGAGGTACCAATGAGGAGCAGCCAGCTCAAACACCACTCCAGAGGTTTTTTTGTTCCATTTCTCAGTAGTTGTTCATACAGGGACTATGTTTCTGCTTGGAAGTGTTTAGACCCATTGTATAATAAAACATTCAGCATCTCTGACACATTATGTTTGAATATAAGCAGCGTGCCCATGCCCTCCTCTGTGATTCTGAACATTCATTAACATTCATAATTCACTTGGAGGATAAAGTGTTTTACTATTGTCTGTCTTTCAAGTGAGTAGATAGAATATAATAGGTGTTTTTTGGTCCATTTTACTCACTAATATATTTCTTTCTCCTATAGCTGTACTATTTAAGCATTATTGTACGGTGTTACCTGCTACTTTACCATAAAATCAGCTTATGCCTCTATTGCCTGTTCTTTCCAGGGAAGATCCAGAAACCTTCCTTTGATTTAGAGCTCTTCATCACAGGATACCATAACAAATCACAGCTACCTGAGTCTATTCCACGAAAAAAAGCCCTGCTACTGCTTCAGTATGAGAAAGCCTCTCAGAAAAAACACTGCTCCTTCCAGCTGCCTTCTCCTATTAAGGATCTCTAAGAGCTCTTATCCACTCACAGAAGGAGCAGCTCTCTGCACTTGATTTATTGGGAAGAATCTAGGCTTTAACAAGAGGCGAGATCTGAAAGTCAGGTGGGACTTTCTGTCAGTCTTTTGTTGGAAAGAAATGCAGCAATTTGAGGTCTGAAATTGTGATGTGAATGTGTCTGCATCTGTGCTCTTCAGCAAGTTGAAGTGCTTCTTACTTCCTCTTGTTCGGTCTTTAACAATAAGCAATAGTACACATAGTAATGCTTAGTGGTCACTGCTGATTTTTTAATCACAGCAGAGCTCTGAACCTGCATTGTTTGCTTCAAACCCGCTGCCTTCAAAATGGATTGTAAATCCCAATCATAATTAAAAAGGAAAGAAAAAAGATCCTTCAGGTTTTCAGGTAAAAACTCATCTTTACAAAAAGTCCGACATAGCCATTATTGTGGCAAAAGGCTCCAACACTTCTTGAGTGAGTGAAAATTAAAAGTTTTTATTGAAGCATTTTAAACAATCTTTTCATATCTATAGCCTAATTGGTTCATTTTATGCTTCTTATGGCCAAAAAAAAAAAAAAGAGGCATAATCACTCTGCCTTTGGGGGTTAACAGAACCCTTGTGACTACTTGTAACCATGGAAATATGAAGAGCTACTCAGAACCCAACATCAAACTAACAGAGGTGCTGGGAGACAGAAAATAGATATATGATGAATTTGCTACACATGAAAGCCCATTGCATCTGTACCACCTGCATTAACAACATAAAAAAAACAAAGTCACAAAGGCTTTTAATTGCTTAAAAGCATCTGGCATTTACTGTGGCCTCTCAGAGAAAATAAAGGGAAATGCCTTTAAAGGTTTGTTTTTAAAGCACTGAGTGCTCCTGAACTAGTTTAAAAGCAGAGAGAGGTAAGAGGTAAAAATGGTTACCGTGTGAAAGCAAGAGTAACAATATGCATGAAAAGACTGAAAAAGGCCCCTTTGAAGAAGCAGGGTTTTCATGGACCAGGATTGCAGTTATGGGGATTTCGTAACCCATGGCCAGTGACACCTGAGTTAGTCTGCACCAAGCACCGACAAGTGTTTTCTCATCCTCGAATTTAACAGACACAGAAACACCTCAGACAAGCACTCACCTGATGATTTATTGACCTATCTGCCTTATAACAATAATAAGGCATGTGCATATTTAACTGCCCTCCCTGTGACAGCCCAAGCCACAAAACACTCTTAATCAACCTCAACTCCAGTCCTCAAACACAGCTATCCTCCAAACCAGACACCTTTGGGAAAAAAGGAAAACACAGGCATGGCCATCTTCAAAGTGAGACACCTTTGGAAAAAACCCACATGCATTCCTTGAGGTAATAAGCAAGATATGACCAACAACAGGAAAAAAAAGAAATCTCTTTAAAAATTTTTCTCAGGAAATTACTTCTACTTGGAAGATAAAATAATGAATATAATAGAGAAAAACCCTACAACCTATGTGCACACTATGTACATTACCCAGGTGCAGGGTGACTCAGAGAGCCAAAATTTGCCAGCACAAACAGATACTCTCTCACTCTTGCAGCTTTGGTACCATCAGACAAACTGTGTTACAGAATTCCTCAGGGAAGGAGGACATGATGTATACCTAGGTCTTGAACTACCCGAGCTGAGGCCTTGCCGAGGCCTTGATGAGGCCTGACCTGAGGCCTCCAAGCCTTTGACGCCGTTAAAATTACTTAGTGAAGTTGTGGCGCAGTTAGAAATTAGATGTTAAGGTGTCAGGGAAAGATAATGGGGTTGTGAAGGTCATTGTGTGGAGTTGTTAGTAAGCACGTGTTAGCTACCTTAAAAGTAAGTTCAACAATGTGTGTTTGCATTCTTCTCTCTGCTGTGTGCCAAGGAAAAAGCTACCGACTTTGTAAACTATATAGAAATGTATATAAGCTGCCATTTTAGACTAAATAAAGGAGAAACGTAGTAGTGACCATATTGGTTGGACCTGCATTTGCTTCGACCAAACTCTCTTTATAGGGCAACCCTGGCAACAAAACTGCTCAGACCTCACTGTGTGACCACTTTCTTTTCTTTAGCCCACTGATAACTACAGAATCCGAACTGTCTTCCAACAGTCTTCTGTGGGTCAAGAGTGAGACATTCTGTGCCTATGTTAGCTGAATGAAATGCACATTTACTGTCTCTCACAGCTATGATTTGTTCATCATACCACCATCTATTTTCCCTATTTGCCACAACTGTTTTTCAGGTCTTCATTAAATTTTATACTCAGGATCAGATTAATGCCACAAAAAATGAAGATACCATCTGGACAACATTTTCTTGTGATTTCTTTGTCATTTTATTTGTACTTTCAGTTTCAGAGCTACCTTGCATACCTTTGCAGATATGCTGAGGTAGGGCACATTCCTTACACAAACCCAAATGCACAAAAATCCAAATCACGCAAAATCCAAATGCATTCCTTAGGGTTACATGAGATGTACAGAATGCATTTCTAGTGGGCCAAGAGAATCTTGGCCACCCTTCATATTTCCAACAAGTGTGTGATTTCATTTTAGTCATATTTAGGAACTCAATACTCCTGAGAAATACCAAATACAACAGGTAGAAATGTCTGAATACAGGCCAAGTAATAGAAGTTTGCAGTTTTTTATAAGTGCAAAATCTTCACATTGACCAATTAATATAATAATTGACTAACTTACATTATTATTTGTAGTGTTTTAGCCTTTTACCCTCTGAACCTCAAACTACTACCTAAAATCACAAACAAAAAAATGACATGAAAAAAGATTTAGGTTTACCACAACAGAACACCAGCAAAAAGAGCAATGATTTTCATTTTTATCTTGTATTTCAGTGGAGAATCTTGAGAAACTTTAAAAAAATTAAAAAAAAATGCTTTATGTTGTTCTATGCCATCGACATCATTAAGTATGACACAGCACAAGGATTATGGAAGCAAAGCTAAGGAAACTCGAAATAATTGGTTACCCCAAGCTGCTACTTCCACCTTGGAGTTTGAATTAATTAAAAGATCAAGTGTCAAACAACAGTAGAAAACCACATACCTAAAAGGATTACCCTCCTGAGAAGGCAGGAAAGAATTTTAGCATAGATGTTCTTTCCACAGAAAGAAGAGAGCTGTAGGTATCACACCACGGCTGGGCTCTCTGGCCGAGGCGCCTGCAGGAGGAGTATGTGAGAAAGCACTGAACAGGGTTTTATTTTGTTGGGTGTTGCAAGTTTGTCTGTCATTAAGTTGTTAAGACTCCCCTGTAATCTCCTGCATCACTTCTCTATCTCTGTTTCAAACATTGGTTCACAGGACATGAAGCTTATAAACAGGCAACTTCCTGGAAGCACATCCAAGGAAGCAAAGAAATAGACAGGGAAATAAACACGGTAAGTGCATACACAGAGTATCTTAAATTTCATTGGCATGATGTGACAATCATTGAAGTAATACTGGACAAGAAGTGCAACTGCCCACCGGTATTTTTTATTTTAAAAATTGCATTGTTTTGGTCATTCAAATGTGTTGATTAACATATCCTAGAGAAATCTGTAGTACTCAGAGCAAGCCACAACCATCTGCTTAGACTGTATCACCTGCCCTGTTCTGGGCTAGTGGGGCAGCCCCTCATTTATCTGGCAACAATGAATGTTTCAAACATGCTCCCTCCACTCCCTCTGACTCCACAGTCAAGCTGCTGTGTCACACTTTCAAGAGACATCAGCAGGACTGACTTAAGAACAGTATGACTGTGGTCCGGACTAGTCCTTCCACGCAGATCTTGTCTCCAAACACCTGTTCATGGTGAGGTTTGTGTTACGTTTAAGATAAACAATGTAACAGGCCACTTTGATGATCATCTTTTTGCTCATCACACTGAGAACTACTGGGGTTTTTTTCAGAAGTAAAAAAAATAATTGCTCACAAGGCATAAAACAATACATCATGTGAGTCAAAATCATGCTATAAAGGCCCTAATTTTCATGTTTGTGGTCACATATGGAAATATAAACATCACATTGATATCAAAGAAGTGCAATGATAGTTCAAATTTATGCCACTCCCAGTGGCGTGCACGCAATTAATAAGCAGATTCATGAAGTAATGGGGTGGGTGTGGAGAGGGTGGGGCCTCTATCAGATGTGGGAGGGAGCTTTGTAGCTTTACTTCAAGTCCAAACTGTTTGGGCAACTGCAGGAGAAACAAGTGGTGGATGCAAGCCCAGCATGAAAGTTGAGCTGAAGGACTCACATGGTGCAGAACCACCACTCGGGGGGAACAAGAGGAGGTTAAAGTCCCCTTGTTTTCCTTTGTTAAATCCCTCCCTTCAAACCCAAGGGATTGTAGCAGCAGTCTGGGTGAGAATACATTTAGTGTGACATTGGTGTTGAAGATTTCGACAAGTCATTGAAATCTTCAGCTGGCTAAACACACAAAACACAATAGATGCCAGGTCACTCACATGGGAAACAAAATGTGTGAAGAAAAATAGCTTTCCACCTTTCCTAGGCAAGTTTTGCTGCTGGGAAAAGAGTCAAATCACCCTTCCAGCACCTGAAATCATCAATGGGACATTCTGACACCTTCCAGCTTCAGTTTCCAGTTCATATCCCCCAGAGAACAGCTCCTGAGCATGCAGGTCAGGGCCCAGGGGCTGGTGGGGCCAAGGGAGGGTGGAAAAGGTGTGGGATTCACAGAAAAACATGGCAAGGGAGCTCCACTGCATGCTGTGCTGAGGGTCCAGTGCCTGCTATCCCTCAACAGCACCTTATTCTGTCCTTTCTCCACATCAGTGCTTTTCCCAAGCATCTCTAGGAACAGATAACTTTACCTTCTCTCAG
The DNA here is from genome assembly GCA_013399915.1 of Illadopsis cleaveri. Taxonomy (NCBI): domain Eukaryota; kingdom Metazoa; phylum Chordata; class Aves; order Passeriformes; family Timaliidae; genus Illadopsis; species Illadopsis cleaveri. Next base: position 88,937 of record VXBB01043982.1, read on the forward strand.
GATTATTTTGTCATTTGTTTAGAGCTGACTTGCATTTGAAACCCACAAAGATGGAAAATAATTTCTTTTTGCACTGAACAGATAGATGAAGTCCTAGGACTTTATGGCAAAAGGTAAACTGCTTGATAATTGTTGGATTTTGGAATTAGGTTGCAACTTGGCATCCGCTTCATCCTTCCATGATGTAGATATTTCCAAGTGAATGCAAATCATGCATGTAGCTCATCTTTGAATATAATTATTAGTACATACCATCTTTTCTGTTATTTGTGCTAGTTGCTGGAATTTATTCCCAGCATATGTTACTATGGATTCCTTTTCATTGCCTTTTGCAGTCACCGAAATGGCACATCCATTTTATGACATATGCTGTATATGTATTTTTTGATCACATCACCACAAAACATCTCTTTAATGCTGTTGATACACTGACCATTTTTTAACATGAAATGGACAGAAAATGTCCATGGGGAAAGACAAGATACTAAGATGAAATATGAGTGACTGAGCACAAATATGAGAATAGGTTTTACAGGATTATGTTAAGTATCCTTTAGACTGTAAAGATGTCAGCTAACGTAAAACTCTAATGTACCAGCTGCTGTCCAAATAGATCACAAAATGAAAGTCCTCATGCTGAGCAGAGCTTAAAATAGAGCAGCTGATGAGTAAGACACTCTCTCTTATATAAACTTCACATTTCATGCACTAAGACATTTCATTGTCAGATATTCGTGGGGTTGCTATTTTCCATGAAAAATCTGCAGCGGAACAAAAGCACCAAACTCTTTCACTTCTCAGGCTCCAAGATTGTTATTTTCATGCCACACAGAAACTCCCGTCTAGTCTGCTTTGTGATTCATGTGTTTGGCTGAATAACTTTCCTGGAACTCAGAACAAGAGGGAAACCTTCCCTAAGTACTTCCTGTCTTTCTACATGTACTAATAACAAGACGGAGTCCTCCCACCTTTCCCATTTACAACACTCCAGGCACACCTACTGGTTGATATACTCATAAGCCTCCGAATGAGTCTGCTTTTGCTCTGGTTTTTAAATAGCAGCTTTTTCTCTAGCAACAAAACTGTTTTTTGTCTAACATTAGCATGTACCAAAGCAGTATTAATAGATTGCTTAATTAATAGACAATGGAGAAGTCGTAGCTTAGCATGAAACATGGAAGATTCATTGGTCTTTCCCTTTTTCCTGTCTACAGCCACTCATGGCTTTGAAAGCACCTTAATCTTAAAACCCTGGACAGAAAGATGTAATTGTGAGGGGAAGAACAAACTATATCATGTGTTTAATCCTGAGAGCTTGCAAGCCTCACTGCAGAGGCCTGATGGAGAAAGCATGAAACCAGTGCTGAATTTTGAGTGTGTAAGAATGAAGCAAGAACTCCAGAATAAGGTCTAGTATATTTACAAGATGAAACACCAAAAAATAACATCACTGTCCCTGTCAATCTGGAAATCCATTCTCCCATCATGGATTGTTAAACTCCTATTAGAGTTTTCAGCACTAACTGAAAAGAGAATCAAGCCCCTAGCTTCTATAGTTTGCAAAGCTTCTTTTTAAAATATGCCCTAAGCTTGACGATTTCCTTGTGAAAAGTAAAATGTTTTGTGTAACTGATATGGAAAACCAAGTGGAGGTGCTGAGTGACTCCTCAAAGTCTTTAGAAGGCTGCCATGAGTTGCTTCAGTTCTAATTGTGGCTTAATATGTGGGTGTAATCCTGAATCAACTCATTAATCTCCAGGCCTGTTTTTCCAATCTGCAAAAGGGAGGATATAATACTTAATTAATACATTCTCTGACTGTTTAGTTAAAAAAAATACTATTTAAATGACATTTACAATCCCAGCTATACTTTTCTGTTCAACTGTTTCTGCTTCTATTTACCCTTTAAACAAGCAAATTGAGGCTGGTTGAAATCCATTCTCTGTTCATTTCAGTACCAAAAGCAAAAGTTTTGGTGTTTAATGGAACTTATAAAATTTTAAGACCCCTACCAAGAAAAGGCAGCAAACTCTACCCTGAATCTTAGTGTCCTCAGTAAATCCTGAAGAAACACTGTCAGCAATTTTTAAGTGTGTCTTTGACCCAATTCTCTTCTAACAAAATGGCCTCTAGAATTTTTTATTATTTTTTCTGAAGGGAAGGAAGAATATCACACCAGTTAACTCTAGGTTTGTATGTGATGCATTAAAAAAATGTAAGCAATAAATATAGTGTTGACTCAAAATTACTCCAAGAATGAATACTGATTTCTTATCAACAAAAATGATAAATAAAACTCTAGGAAACATGTTAATAAAACCCCCCAGGGGAAAAAAAATTCTGTTATTTGAAAAGGCGGTAGCCCTTCAGAATTTTCAACTTAAAATATTATATTCACTAAAATTCTCTTAACATATTTACAGTTTACCACGTCTTCTTCAAGTTCAGACTTCCAGACTCTGAAAGACAAACTCAATATCATATATTTTTAATGAAGTAAAAACTCTGAAGTTCTTTAACCTTCATTAAGGTCAAATCCAGATAAAGACAGAAATTCTTTTTCCTGAACCTTCTGTAAAGATTGAAAATATATTGCAAAGAAGTACTTGGAATCTCTTAATTCCCTGGATTTAGCCTGATTTTCCTCATCAGATTCTTCTTCCTGTTCCTGCTATGCTGCCAGACAGTGGATTGCCAACTCCTGGGAGTTCCTATTGAGTCTCTGAATATTAATTGGTGTTCTCAGAGACCACAGGGCTGAAATCAATGGATTGTATAAGAATCTTCTCTTTTTGCCTAAAACAAGTTTTTAGCTCTTTAAATTATGATAAAGGCCAGAAGGAAGAAGAATGGGTTTTAAAAAGCTCAGAAAGAAGCAAGCACATGAAAAAGTCAACAGTTATTGATTTATATTTATGAAATCCATGCTCAAATGTGGAAACGTGGTAGGAGGGGCACCCTTTAAAACAGCAAGTGTTTATACAAACAAAAGCAGAAAAACCTAATATTCCCCTGTCTTAGGTTTTGTAATAACTCAAGAATTTGATGAACTGGGAAAAGAATGAGTCTGCAATAGCTTATTTTGAGAAAACCTTTATTTTGAAGAGGTCTGAGCCAGCCACACAGGAGCTGTGACAGACTACAGGCAACAGGTCACCACTGTGAGAATTTTTGCATCAGTCTGCGAACAATCCAAGCCACAGTTTGCTGTTTCTTCTGCCCTCACAAGTGGGTTGAGGCAAGGCACCAGCTCTGTAACAGGGCCAGAAATAGGGCTCAGTCATCTCTGGGGTTTTTAATGTACAGACAGAACAAGAAATCCAGATATTCACATTATTAAGTCTGGATAATTTTCTGTGAGCTTTGACTTCTCCTGTTGTAGGTTAAGATCACAGCTTGTATGTTTAGAGACAAATGGAGGAAGATTTGGATAAAAGGGTAAGACAGGTTAATTAATATTGCATGGCTGAAAACCTGTAAACAAAAAGCAGCTGATTAAAATGCTCTAAAGCAGTTGGATCCACAGCTAGGTGCTAAAATAGGCATCCTATCTTGCATATATTTTCAAAAACATTAAAAAACCCCCACATATAATTCTATCTCCAAACCATTTCACAAAAATTCACCCTCCAAAACCTCTGAGATCTGTGTCCTCTGTGTCTCCAACCTGGGTCATGAATCATGTTTGAGAGAACTAAACACAACTAAAATATCAAATAACTAATTTGACTGGTTACTTCTGAATATCTGTGGGTGTTCCAGAGATATATCAAGACTGCTTGTAGGCAACCCCTGGCCAAAAAAACCAAAACCCAAACCAAAAAAAACCCCAAAAAACAAAAAACCAAAAAAACCAACAAACAAAAAACCACAAAAAACAAACAAACACCAAAAAACCCTATAATTTTTGGGGTTATCAGCTGAGAAACCAAGTTCCTTTTTCTGTAGGAAAATAGTTATCTAGATTAAAAAAACTTGCAGATTCTAAAGTGAAACCACTGATATAGCCTTATCATACCTTAGGTAGGCTGCATTTAATGGAGATCATATCTGCCACTCTTCTTGACATAAAGCCAAAATCCTAAGACCTGGAAAGTTTTTACTGTAGCATTCAAATGTGAATACAATAGAGAAAATTGGCTGGAACATGAGCTACTTTTTCCAGTATTCTATTCATAAACCACAATTTTCAGTACAATTGCCACATAGCACACCCTCTTTCTTGCTTTTAAATTGACATTTTAAGCCAAAAATTAGTGTAAATTTTGGTGTTTAAACATGGTGTAACCATTAACATGTTAACATAGCTAAGGAGGCAGTTAACGTTCTGCCTAAGATCTAATTTACTTCATTCTTAGAAAGAAAAAGCATAAAATCTGAAAATTATTCAGGTGAGAGCTGTCTGGATGAGGAAATGCTTTGGTCTTGTATCAGACACACCAATGCACAGGGGCCTGAGCTGAGCACACAGCTGAGCTGGTCTGCCCAGCAGCTCCCAGGTTTGTGGGGTGCTCTACTTCAAGTGCTCCCTCAAGTATCTTCCAAGGAGAAAATGCTCTACCTTTGGTCAAGCCTCACCTCTCCTCTCCGCCTTTTTGTCTCTTGAAACGTGTTTTGGCAACAGGAGCTGAACTCAGGTCTTTATATTTGACTCCGGTCAAATTTAAAATTGTCACTTCTTAGCTCCTCACCTCTAAAATTTCAAGGTGTAAGGTGCCTGATTCACCTACAGATAGAAATTCCCTGACAATCTGTATCAAGGGAAGTCACAGAACAGGACTGATATATATCATCATACGATGAAATTTGGAATTTGATTAACCAGATGCTGTTATTTTCTTTAATATCTCATGAATAGAAACTACGGTGTGAAAACAACTCAAAACAATCACTCACTGGGAAATCTGACATATGGCCTGCTAAGCTGCTCTTCTACAGAAATAGCTAAAGATCATTTCTCTTGGCATCATCCCCTACCACAGGCACCGGGCTCATTAAAACAGACACTATGTGATTGAGTCCATAAGGAAGATTCTTTCTACAGATGGGTAGAAACAATGAGCAAAACTACAAAGGCTGAGTTGAAAGAAGTAGTCAAGGAAACTTCTCCACCTCCATAACTTCTGTGCGCTAAAACAAATCAAACCAGCACCATTTTGCTGGAAATAAAAGGATGCATCTTCTCTCTCTTCAAGGTACACATTTCCATCCCGCTAATGTACGTATTCCATTTAACTCGTTCTGCGGGAGGGTTTCTCCCGAGTAGGAGTATCCTGATGTGAACAGAGTTTGTATCCAGCAGGGGCCACTTGTTGCCCGTGTTTAGTCCCCACTCAATTCGGTGGAAACGAGCTGTTAATGCTGTCCCGGGCTGAGCCCACGACCTGCGATGGTGGACTGGGATAACCACAAGCACGCCGTGACGCAACCCTGCTGCAATCCACACTGCCCTGTGACGTTACCCTAGGAAACGTAAACCAAACCTCTGGGACGTGGCATCGCAGGACAGGAAATGTTTAGACAATTAGGATGTGGCAATGATAATCGGATGCAGCGATCACGCAATCACGTTTAGCAAATGTTTGCATTTGAAAGCAGCTAAACTGTGATTATGTTCTTGCAACACATCCCCTCTACGCTGCTGTGTGGATTGTCTAAAATTAGACTTGAACATGGTGCGGTAGATGGCTTTACCACATTCCACCGCTGGCCTTTTTGCACATGCCGAACAGAACTGATGCCGTGAGCAGCTCTGGCGCCGTGTGACGGCGCTGAGAGGCGATGGAGCATCAGTGACAGTGACACGGTGCCAGCATCACACACGTCCCTCCCAGCCGAGCTGGAGGCCGAGGGCTCAGAGGCGCGGTGACACACCAGGGACTCCCCGGCAGGGTACTGTGCCCCGCGCAGACACCAGGCGGGGCGACGCGGGGCTCCGCAGCACTGGGACCCTGCGGGTGGATGCAGCCGAGGCGGCGGCGGGCTGAAGGACACGGCGGTGACGCTCCGGCAGGGCGGGTCAAGGGCAAAGGGCCCAGCGCTGACCCAAAAGGTGGATGGGTGGTCACAGCACAGCACCGGCTCCCTGAGGCACCAGGGCGGTGTCCAGGGCCGGGCGGCGGCCTCGCCGCCGCGGGAGGGAAGGAGACGAGGCCTGGCTGGGCGGCCGCGCCGCCATGACTTTCACACCTAGGCGCGTGACGTCA
>VXBB01043982.1:95614-120002 GCA_013399915.1 Illadopsis cleaveri
GGAGGACGTGCCGGGCTGTGCCCCCTCCCCGGTGCGAGTGGCCCCAGGGACGGGGAGGCTCGGGCGGCTCTGACAGAGGGGACGGTGCCCCTTCCCCGGCCTCGGGAGCGGCCCTGCCCGAGCAGGGCCCCGGGGTCTCCGCCGGACACTCCGGGATCCGGGAGGCCCCGTGTGGAAGCCCAGAAGGATGGCGGTGCTCGGGAATTCCCAGTTAATGTGGCACGGGGCCGGTCCCACCCGCGGGCAGGTGCCAGCCCCGCGGCCGGGGGCTCCTGGCACGGAGCATCCCGGGCACCTGCCGGGGGTGTTTCCCTGGGGATCCCCCTCATCCCGAGCAGCTTTCCCGGTGCCGTGTCGGACACCTGTGTGCGCCTTGCCTGTCGCCAAGGGAAGGAAGGTTTTCCTCCAGCAGTGAACGTAACACACCGGGAGCACCAAGGTGGCTTCCCGAGATCAGGATTTTGCGCTTGGGGAGGCAAGGGAATCGCTTTGCGTTTTTAGTTGCTGAGGTTTCTGTTACTCCAGTGCCTCGATTATAACAGTTTTGGGAAGATTTTCGTACTTGAAAAACAACGGTGAAGGAACAAGTGGGTGTGTTTTCTTGCCTTGGAAGCAAATATGCCTACTGGAATTTTAAAGTATTTCCTTAGTATGTGAGGTAGAAAAGGTCAGCTGCAGAGTGTGATCGAATCTCTTTTCAAAATTCGGTCTTTAAGCAGAATTTATATTTTTTAATTCTGGAACTTCAATATTCAAAATACTGCATTTCTTTTCTTCTTCTTCTTCTTTTTTTTTTTTTTTTTTTTTTTTTTTTTTTTTTTTTTTTTTTTTTTTTTTACATGCTGGTATTAAAAGTACCTGTCCTGCCTGTTTATCTTTTCTTTTATCAAAAGGGCTTTTTAAAAGTGAGGACCGATAATACACAGGCTGCAGCTAAGTCTACAAGGGAGAGAAGAAAGAGTGTTTGTTCCAATTAAGTATTAGTTCTGTCTAACTGTCTCTGTAAAAGGTCTTGCAGAAGGCTGAGGTTAAACGCTGCCCTCTTCAGAATGTATGTTTTGTATCCTCCAGGAATATGCAAATGTAAATAGCTCTTTGAAGCATCAGGAACTACAGACCTCTCTCTGGTTACTCTAAACCACAGCTGCTTATTAAGGAGAAAGGCTTTACTCCTCCTGACTTCTGCGGGTTTGTGCTTCTCATGACCATTCATGGGGTTTTATCCCTGCTTGTAGAAGTTGAGTGTGTAAAATAATCTACAGCCACAGCATTTCAATGGGGTTTTATGCTGTTTTATCCCATATTCTCTTCCACACTGTGCATTTCCATTGTCACTTTGGATGCCAGCTGTGGTGAGTGGGGCTGTGAAGGATGAAGCTCTGTAAAAGAAGCTCCTTGGGAGAGTAGTCAAGAGACAAGCACCACAGAGGATGTGAAGAAAGCTGCTTGGGTGTCAGGAAGCTCGAGTGGCTGGAGCTGGGATTCCACAAAGCCAGAGTTGGAATTAGGGCCTGCTGCCATGTCCCTGTCACCACCTGCACCTGAGAGACCTGCTGTGTTTGGAGACCCTTGGCTAGGGATGTATTAGGAAGGTGATGCTTGTAGGGGGACTTAAAAGGAGATTTGTGTTTCTCTTCAAATGCCTGCTCGCAAGGATTCTTTTGGGCAACCAGGAGTAAGAACAGAGAGCATTTTTGGGATTTGTTTGGTGGAGCTTAGAGTTATGCACAGTTCTTTGATGCTGTGCAAGACTGATGGCAAAGCTGAGACCTGTGAGAGCTGCAGGTGAGGAAGGCAAGTTTTCCAAGGGAATTGATATCAAGGACGTTGGGAATACTAGGAGACCTGCAGCTTATTTATTTACATGAGTGCAGAAGTGCTGTTTTCATGCTCAAATATATTTTAAGCTGTTTTCAGCATGGGGCCCATTGCCTGTGTTATACTCTGACAGGAACTACAGGAAAACCTGAAGGAATACATTATTCTAAAGTGAAACAAAGTAAATTTGGTGCATCCTGTAGTGACTTTTTGTTTCAGTTCTGTAACCTGCATGCTTTTTGTTCTTACCTTTACCATCAGTTTTGTCGACAGTTCTGTTTCTTTAAAAGGACAGAAAAGTAGTAAAAGGCAGCTGCCTGTATCCCCAAGTGTTAGGAACACTTCTCTCTTAACTTCTCTGAAGTTAGTTGTCTTCAATAAAAGCTGTATAAAGGCATATCGTATGCAAATGACTGCAAAGAGAAGCCCAAAATAAATACATATTTTTAATCTTGTGTAGCTTTTTGGTTCTCACTAAGTTTACAGAATGCAATATTTAAGCTTTCTCTATTTACTTTGATACATTAAACATGTTTTGAAACTTTAATTTTTGGCTGTCATCATATTTTGAGAGCTTCAGCCTGAAATAATTGGTTTTGATAAATGCAGTAGCTGACTGGATGATGCTGACTGGAACTTAGTTACCAACTTTTGAAATTTGGTTATTAAAAGTTCTGCTTAATCAACCCACAGATATTATGGTCTGTATTTTAGAAATGCTTGAAGATGCAAATGAAGTGGTTGATGGCATTTTCAAACCTGGTGAAAGAGCTTTCATTATGGGTCTTTCGGTGTCTCTAAGAGCTGCTGTAGATAGATTTTGGGCAGTAGATTGATGATGGATGAAGCAAAGCAGAGGAGTGCTCTGCCTGTGGGGTATGTATATATATCTATGTGGATGTGGTGGTCTTGCATTGCAGCAGGAAATATGTTCCAGCTTTAGTCAGATCAAATCCAGACTGATTCTCAGGTGTTACACAGTTGAAACTCAAGACACTGAAGCAGAAAAATGATGCACTTTAAAAATCAGAAGGCTTTTCTCCCTAAAAGTTGCTGTATTGAGTTATTTAGAAAGCCTATTTAAGTTTTGACGAATTTTTTGTGTGTGTGTGTGAGGAGGAAATCTCAGTTGTGATTATCCAATTGGTTTTATTTGTATTTAAGGACTCTGAACTTTGTCGCTTAACCTGTGATGTCTCATTAATTGAGCTGCACAGTGAATGGGGTGGATATCGAGGTAACTCACTGCCATTAACTGCATATTGCACCTGCTTTTTTACCTCAATTTGTTGGAAAAATGCAGTAAGGCTACTTATCTAAGGCCCAGACTTCATCTCCTTGGAAACCTGATCTTTCACCAGATGTTGAGAAATGTAATTTCTTTTTTAATCCATTCTGCAGAAGAACGCAGATCAAAACAGCATCTTTGGGCTTTGTTAGTCTGGAATATTCATTACCTAAAAAAAATAGTGTGACTTTTCAGTGTTTGCCCCAAAGAAGATTGATAGTTTCTGTTGTGTTTGGTATTATTTCAAATTTATTTTAGCTGTTGCTCAAGTTCCTGGTTTATAGTTTAATTTGATTCAGGAACTGGCTGATAATGGGTTCTTCATGTGTAAGGTACAGGATTGTTTGAGGACCCATACCTGCAAGGATTCATCTTTCTTCTCTCTCTGTTCAGGTCACACTTTCTCCTTTGCCGCTGCAAAAAGGTATTTCTTAGGCAGCACATTGAGAATTTGTAACCTTTTCAGTCTGCTGCCATTTGAGAAGCTGTTACTCAATGTCTGCTGTGTCAGATGCACTTCTGGGTCAGCTGCTGATGTCAGAGCAGCTTGTGGCCCTGTGCTGGAGCTGTGCTGGAGTTTACTAGGTTGGCCTTATGCCGGAATGGTGCCAGTAGGCTGCTCAGGGAGCAGGAGATCTCCTTGGCAGCACTTTGGAGGGGAGAACTAACAAGCCATGTTTCCTGAGGCTCAAGGTGTTGATGTTCTCTGCTGACTTAAAGGGGCCCATTCATGAGTCCAAGCAGCTGAGGCAGGTGGCTGTAGTTTCTGGAGTGGTTTTGGCTGGGTTTTCCTTGCCGATGTTGGTGGGTTCTGTTCTCCACAGGTACAAGGCACCTGGGAAGGGCAGCAGATACATTGCTAAATCCTTAACAGTTGTTCCCTGTGTGGCTAGGATGGAAATCCATCTTCCCATGGGCAGTTGCTGTAGCACTGAGAAAGATGTTTGGTGATTCCTTGGCAGCATCTTTTGGCACCATGTCTCTGAAATCACTTTCCTAGGAAGGCATTTTGTGGTGATTCTTAGGTCCTCATTCAGTTGCAGCCTTTTGCCTTAATTCCTTTCTGTGTCAGCTAAAAAATAAGTGGATGGAATCCATGTGTTTTAATGATTGGATGTATTCTTGACGCAGGACTACTCAGAAAACTAAAGTTTTTATTATCCACTTGGAATTGATGTAGGTTTTGAAGGGTGAATGAAGTAAGACTACCAGAGAACTCAGAAATTATTATTATTGATCTCAAGTTCTTTTTGTCATGTAAACTTCCTTGAACTGCTTTAGCCTTTTATAAGTTGCCTGACCAAAATGGACAAAATCAAAAGGACTGGTAGAAATTGCTAAATAGTGCTGCACTGCAGAATATTTATCTGGTGAAGTGAGAAGGAAAAGTTACTTCCTAGAAAAAACAGGAGAAAATAAAGCTAGTAAACTTCTATTTTACCTTTTCTCTCCCTATCTTTTTTTTTTTGTTTTCTTTTTTTATAAGAATGGTTTTTTCTGCCTTTAAAGCTGTTATAGTTTCCTTGGACTGGTTTGGTTAGGTTTTTTTCCCTTAACTTGTTATGAATGGATTTCTTTGTTGTTTGTGGATTTTTCTTGGAGTGTTATGAAATTTAGGACTTCTGTTCCATCTTGAAGCAAAATAATCTATTACAATATCAAAACTTTCATCCTTTATGTTGTGTGTATGCATTGTAGTCGTTGAGAGTGGCAGCAAGTTGGCTTTGGTTTGAGTTATACTGATATTTTTATCTTTCACTCAAGGACCTCTGATAATTGTATTTTAAATGTCCTTGAGTTTTGGGCTTTCTGCTGCACTTTGGCTACTGGCTTGTTAGTTTTCATATAACCTTGGAAAATAATATTTATTTTGCCCATAGACTTGAGTGGCCTGGTCATTTTTCAGGGATAGAATATGGAGTCTAGAATATATTGCAAAAAAGTCAGATGTTTGGTTTGGCAATTTATGTTTTTTTAACCTTGTCTTGACCACGTTGGGGTTTCCAGTTTGAAGTTCTAGAATTGTTGACTAAGAAATAGGAGGCCCATTTATTCCTCTGTTCCCATTCCCAATATGCTTTGTTGCCAAGGCATTTCATATAATCTTGGCATTTGCTTTTGCAAATTGGTTTGTTATTGATGAAATTAATTCATAATGAGTTAATGGAAAAAAGTCAGTATCAACACTGTGCCCTCAACTTAAGAATATTTTTGTGTTATCATCAGGATATGGCCCAAATTCATAAGTTCAGATATTTACATATATTTGTGATCTTAGAAGGCTCTGATACCTGTAATTGTTTTTTTTTTTCCTCCTTATCAATCCAATAAAGCCCCAGGATATTAGGCAATTTTGCTGCCCTAGAGGAACATTTTACTGTGGTTTTAATCTATACCCAATTTACTATGGCTTGGAAGTTTCTATTACAAATAGTGTTGTTTGCTTCCTATTTTGATAGTTTCTTCTTTTGTTTCTTATTTTAAAATATATTTTACTTCAGTGACCAAACCAATCTCTGAATATTGTAGTTTATTTTAGAAACCTGTCAAGTCAGGTTCAGTGACTTCTTAGAGGAACTTGTCACAGAAAACATTAGAATTGCTGGAAGTGTGCTGTAATTAAAAAACAATCTGTTCAAAGTGTTGTCAAAGGCTTTCTATGCAGTTTGGGTCCAAATTCTAGAAGTACTAGAAGTTATTTGTATTTTAGAAATACAAAGCCAGCAATAGGATATTCCTATTTTACATAGAAAGACAGATACAAGAGTTTATGCTAGTTTGGGTTCGTGTTTGGATTTTCTGTTTCACTTCTGCTAGAAATTTCAGGACGTTTATGTAAATACATTTTTCTCCATCTGAGACGTGCAACTTGGTCAGCTTGTCTGGCCAGGAGACAGTTTGAAGAAAGATGGGTATTTCCCTATTACAGCATTTTTAAATCTAGTTCACTGTGTTTCAGGTATCCCAGCTGGCAGTAATGAGATCTCAATTACTGTACTTGGCATTATTTGTTGAATGAGGTAATTCCTGTCCTCATTTATCTGACTTGACCATGTTACTCTTCCATAGCAAATGCCTGCTTTATTTTCTTAGCTGGAGTGGCTCTTTATTTGTCTTACTCCAATGCTTTTGTCATTATCAAGAATAAGATGATGAGGGGAAAAAAGCCCAACAGAGGAGATTACTGCAGTCAGCTATTGGAGAAACTGTTTCTACATTCCCGTTCCTGGTGGAGATTATCAACTCACCATTTTAGAGCAAATTTTAGCAATGGGATATAGCTGATACCATTGTGCGACTTTTCTGACTGTCCTTTCTGTGTGTGTTCCTCCCAAGAATTCTGGTCTGACTGATGGATTTTTGCAGATTTTCAAGGAACGTATGGGAAACATGCCACTGTTCAGGGCAGGATCATCAGGGCTCTGCTCTGGTACCTTGACAGGACAAAATCCTGGTTTTCGTGCCCAGCAGTTTGGTTTAGAATGGCACATGAGTCTTTTGCATCGTCTGTGGACAGCTGGATGAGTTTGGACAGCAGTTTTGATGATCATTTGAACTGGGTTGCCATGGACAATGGAGCCTCCATCAGTGCTCCAGCTCTTTCCTGGCTGAGAATTTCCCATGTGTCCTGTCCCTCTGCTCCATGGTGGCATTTGTGTTTGGGCAAATATCCAGGCCTGGGGAATCTGCTGGGTCTCAAAGCTGAGTATTTTCCCCAGAAGAGGGATTTGAAATTGCTGGTGCCATACAACTTGTGGCTTCATAAACACTTCTGCTTTTGTGGGTTAGGAAGCAGCTCACAAAGTGAGTATTCCTGAAGGAGAGGTGGGAGAGGCAGGAAGTGTGAAGAGTGCTGTTTTAAATGTGTTACACTGCAACCTTCATGTGGAAGAAGAGGCTTTGTGACAGAGTATTTTTGGATTAAGCTGTGTTGGGTCATTTCTTTCATAAATCTACATAAAAATTTGATGAAAAAATCTGGCTTTGGCACTGAAACCCAGAAAAACAAGCAACTTTTTACTTTCATCTCTGGAGCTATACAGTGGAGCTTTTCAGTATTTAGTGTGCCATTTTTTACAAATTCTCTTTTATAACAGGGAAGAGTAACTCAGGCAGACCTCTGACTCTTTTCCCTTTCCCCTTGCTGGGCCATGTGCCTCTGGGTTTCCAGATGAACAAATATAGAAGTGTTTCAGATACGCAAATCTCTCAGGAGCTCATTCACCACCGTCACCTGACTTTGCCAGAGCTGAATGCTTACGTGTCCAAGTTGTTGTCAAACTGATAATTTATGTTAAATTGGCAGAGACCCAGCAATGTCTCCAGTTAAACTTGCCAGGAAGTCTGGAGGAAATGGAATAAAGGAAAGAGACTGAGGGGAAGAAGATTTTTTTCTGAGACAATACATGGTTTGAACTCCATTAATTGTGCACACCTCTGCTACCTTTGAGGAGGGGACCTGTCTGTTAAAAAAATAATAATAAAAAAAAAAAGTTGAATTGCTGTTTTAGAATGATTCTCAAACTTGGCATAGATCTCATCTTGCTGCCAGTTGGTTTAAATATTCTGTTTTCAAGAAGCAAAGCTTTCTAAAACCTACCCAGGCTTCCATTTAGAGAAATATTGGCACCATGGTTTGTTCTTGATGTCCTTATCAAATAGCTGTTCAGGAGAAGTGTTCTTAGGTTTAGTGGTATGAAAAACTTTCTAAGACTGTAGTGTATCCTTATTATTTTGAACTTTATTTGGAATATAAATGGAGCGTAAGACAAAGTTTCACCCAGTGGATAACAGGAGAATCCATGCCTTCTACTTAGAGTGAATGACTTACTTTTTCCTAGAGCATATGAGCACTAATTAAGACCAAATAGTTGCACACCTTTGAAAGAAGCAGAACTAAAAAAAAAAATCTTCCATGTAACAAAAAAGTGAGCAAAAAGTGCCCTACTGGTATCTCATTAGAGACCTAGGTAGTGTTGTAGCATATTGATGATCATTATTCACCATTGTAAGATTTTTAAAGTTTCTTTAAGTGCCCAAATTAGTGTTGCAGAGTTCTTGCTGCTTTTTAGACAAAATGAACGTGCCTTTTAGAACAGGATTTGCTCAGGCAAGTGCTTAAGCTTCCATGGATTCATTCATGGTGTGCTGTAACACTTGTGTAATCTATTTTCTTTGGCACACATTTCAGGTGCATACTTCTTATTTTTTAAAACAAATATTTGGTCGCTCATCCAACTCCTCCTCTAGTTTGAGGATATTTCTGTGATTTGCCTGTTTCCTGTAGCCCCAAACACACTGGAATGATGGTGCCCCTCGACAAACCTGGAAAAGTACTGGTTTCTGTTACTTGCCAATGAAACCTATTTTTCCATTTTTCTGTTGAATTTTGTTTGATGACTTTGGAAAACCTGGTAACTGGTGTCTTAGCTGGTCTCTGACTTTATTTACGGACACAGACACTCAAGAATTCACCCTTGGAACTGCCTGTGTGGCTTTCTGTCCCTTTGTCTCCGTTGTGTGAGCGCTTTGTTTGCTCTTTCGTGTGTGTTTTGTGGCGGTGACAATGTTTTGGAGAGATGCTGTGTTGGCAACCAGGTCACAGAATAATATTGGTGCAGGTTCTCAGGTTTGCCTGGAGGAGTGGCTGGCAAGTGGATTTCAAAGGCTTTCAGGAAGCAGAAAGAGAAACTTCCTGCCCTTCCAACACCTGGAAGAATCTTGATGCACTAGCTTAAAGGAGACACATTAGGGATAAGTACAGCTAACTTTGATTGCCCTTTCTAGCAATGTTGCAGTGAAGTTTGGAGTTTTTCACCTCCAAATACAGCCCAGCATATCCCCTTTAACTCCTCCCTATGACAGAATTTGGCCAAGCCTTTGTTTAGCAGCAGTGGGTGAGTTTCTCTTCATTCATTCCTCACGGTGTAGTTCTGTATTTTCCACACATCCTTCCAGGAGTGTACTCATCCCAATCATTTCCACATGTGAGCTTTTTCTTGTTTTCCACCCTTCAAAGGGCTGGTCACTTAGTTCCTGGTGGCTCCCTGTGGTGATCTGCACTGCTTTTATCTTCATAGTTTGCACATTCCCACTGCTCAGGCTGTAGGCATCGGTCATCTCAGTGCAGTTAGATCTGATGGATCCATGTGCCATCCCAACACTGAGCAATGTTTCTCAAACCTAACCTGAGTAACATTCATCTAGGTTTTTTCTTGACTCTGCTGCTGTGGATGGGAGATGGATTTCACTTGGGTGTTGATAAAACAGCCTTCTAGAAAAGGACCAAATTTTTCCAAATTAGCAGCTCACAAACAAAATAAATACATTTCAGAGGGTTTCTTGAAGGTTTCTCTTACCCTGGAGACTTTGTAGGGTTACTTGTGCTGTAATCTCCCTTTGAGAGCTGGCCTGTGTGCTCCCACATTCAGGTGTGTGTTTGCAAGGGAAGTTAAATGGGCACTCACTGGTGAGCTCATAGTCTCTCTCCTCCATTGTACAGTGTTGGTATCTGTTTGGCTTCTGAATCACCTTACTGCCATCTACTCAGACTTGTAGCTTTTTTTAAAATTACTTCTTTACAGGATTAGGTTTAATCTATTTTGGATCTCTGAACAGTTCACTGTGGCATTAGGTAAGCACCAGTGCTGTATGGGAGTACCAAGCTGAATACTGGAGCCAGGAGGTTAAAAGCTTTTGCAGTTACAAAGGGTTAAAAGGTTAGATTTTCAACTTCTCAACTAATGAAATGGTGTGAATTCTGTCACCTGAATCTCCCAAAGAGGAGTGTGTGCTGCTCTGTAAAAATCCACCTAGCCCTGTATTAAATAAATTATCAAACTGATTCATAGTTACTGTGCGTGAGCTGAGCAAGGATTAGTCAGTGGCATTGATTCTGGCAGTTTCCACTTGGCTTGCTTGAGAAATACATGTACCCTTTCTAACTAGCAGCCAGCCCTGTTTCTGTAGGTCACACTTCCAAGAGGAAGTGACTGAGGGTGGAAGGACTTTACTGACTGGCAGTCCCCAGGACAGCGTTAGAGAGGTGCACAAAAAAATCTGTGCCTTGGTAAACAAGGATATCAAGCTGGACTCAAAGGTAGGCTAATCTATATAGGATGTTAATTATGTCATAACTTCAGTACTTTCCTGGACTTGATAAAGTGTGGGTAGAAAACTGAAAGGAGTTCAAGGAATGAACTGGTTTTGGAAACAAATTTAGAGTGTCAGAGGAAAGGAACACAACTAAACTTACTTAAAGGAGGAAAAAGCAATTCACTGGATTAATCCTTCAGTCAATGAGCTGATAACATTATCTGGTAGGAGAAAATGAAATGAGGTTTAATAGCAGATAGGTGCCTTAGTGAAATTCAGGCTAGAAAAGTTGGAACGTAGGAACAGGAAGAACTAAGCTTCAGAACAGAAAAGGTGGGAGGTGGGTAAGGGATTCTTACAACACATCAATTCTTCCAGGATATCTTTGTCAAGTAAACTTTGACCTGAATTACAGCATATCACTGTGTCCTATAAAATAGTAGATGAGGTTGCTTGCTGTTGCAGCAGAGGAAAGCAGAACACGATTGTACAAGAGAAGAGATATGAATGAATCTGGTATCAGTGTTGAGGTAAAATTTGCCTGCTTATCTGTACTCTGTGTTTGAGTAGAAGGAAGTGCAAGGACATACAGCTTTTACCAGGCTGAGAAGGACAGGGAGGGCCAGACAGACTTGGAGCAGAGAGGAGGGGACTATGGAGACTCTTGCAGCAAAACAAGTCAAAAGGTTAAAAATACTACAGGGGGTTCTCATGTTGTTATTCTCTAAAGCATACATAAAATGTAATACCCACGAGTTTTGTTCAGCAAAACTAAAATGCAAAACAAACATCACTTTTGGTCTGTAATCTTAATAATCAAAATATAACACTTCTTTATTTTGGAATAAGAATATTAAGTTTTAATACCAGTGATTTGCTATAAGGTGAAAATTTTGAGCACTGATACTGGAGGGAGACAAAAGGGGGAGAAAAACCTGAGGAGCTGATACTCCTATTTAGGAAAACAAAGATGGAGTGATTTAACATGAAGATAATGAAAGCTCCTTTACATTGGTCAGGGTAAATATTTTGTGTTTAGTTAGTTACTTCAGAATTTAGAGAATATAAATTTAAGCTTGTGCCTTTAGGGACACCAAATAAATTCAATGCATGTGGAAGAGGAGACGGAACCTTTGAAGAGAGCTGAAGGGACTTTAACAGATAAAAAAGCATTTCAGCTGAGCACCAGATGAATGACTGAAGAAAACACACATACAAAAAGTGTATGTATTTCTCTGTCAAAGTCAGGGCACAATAGTGCATGAGATTGAAGTGCACATTTCAGAAAAGTAGGACTCTAAAAAAAGCCAGAACTCTTTGTATCTATTGTTTAGGATATGATCCTCTGAAATATGTGATTCTTTTCTGTTCTAAGCATGTCTGTCTGGTTGGGTTTTTCCCCGTATGTAATCAAAGGTCAAAGGTTAGGCTTGATGATCTTGGAGGTCTTTTCCAACCTTAATGATTCTATGATCAGTAACAGTTTGCCCAATTTAGTGGCTCCTTTGGCCTCTTTTAAAAAGAGAATTGAGAGCTCTGCTTAATGATAGGAAAGATCTGGTACTGCAGGAGAGATTTGAGGTGAGTGCAGTGTGTATGGGCTGAAGTGCTTGGCAAGGTGAGGCCTGGGGCTGCCATTCTGGTGTTTGCCTTAGGTAGTTTGTGCCTGCTGACTTTTGTGTGGTTCCTTGCTCAGTGCTGTTGTTTCTGGGTGCTGCAGAGGAGTTCAGCTGTTCAAACTGGATTTGAAATTCCACTTAAGAAAGCAGACACCGAGCATATAAACCTGGTTTCCTGTATTCCTGTATTATGTTTTTTACTGATAAGCTAAGCTTTTACAAACTGCTTTGCTAAACTTGTAATGCCTACTGATTCACCTGGTGCTGAGTGGTGGTAGGGTGATAATTGCAGGTGAGTTAACTTAAAACAGAGTTGACCTGGAAGAGTTTTTTGAGGATGTGGTGTATTTCACACTTCCCCTACGAGTATTCCATGTGTATCATACTTGTAAATAGAAGGTTTTTCTGAATACTTAGAAATGAAGATAATGTTCTTTTACTGATAACAAGTGAAGGCAAAAGAGACCATTGTGTGCCATAAAGAAGACCCATAAAGTTGCTGTAGAGCTGTGTCTCCAGCAGGGCTGTGAATTGCTCCTGATGAAGAGTAGGATTAGGGCCCACAGTTATTTTCAGCTCAGGGACTTCACAGGCCACATGTGGTGGTAACCCTCAGCAGAATCCCTTCCCATGAGCTGGTCCTACCTCTCTGTGCAAACCATGTGAGCTTCTGGGCCTCCTGTTACCTGGCACAGAGTTTCCACAGCTTTCCACCTCATGTGAAGGGCTGTGTTGTTTTGAGCCTTTCAACCAAGATTTGTTGGATGTCCCCATGACATTTGGTGAGTTCGTAGATTCTGGTCCTGCCAGTTTTCTAAGCTGAAAAGGACCACTTTATTTCATTGTTCCTTAAGCAGAACTCATTGCCTCTGTCGTTCTACTGAGTGAAAGTAGAAAGTTTTCCATTTTCTAATAAATTTAATTGCTGTGGATTTCTTGGATGATATCCAAGCTGTCCTCTGTTCAGGAGCTGTAAATAATTATGAGCATTTGTAAGTGGTAACTAAGGGACTGCATTATTAATATTTGGCACAAGTCTGCTACTTGCAGAAATAAAATCATCTAAACCTACTTGTGCTTTTTTGAGGAGGAATGTGAACTGTCTAGTGATCCTTCCTAGGTCCACTGGGATCAGACTGCGTAGGTTGTGCAATGTTCTCTTTTGGAATTAAAACAATGGGTTGGAAAAACTTCTGGTTGCAAGTGTTAGTCAGATGTCCCTCTGCTCTGTGTTGCATGCCTTCTTGCTTAGGAGGGGAAGGAGGTTGTTGTGTAGATGGATCTTTGAGTCAAGGACAAGAAATCATTAAAAAAAAGCATGCAGTCTTTTGTTTTATGAAGAGTCCTTTTTTTGGGTGGATGGCTGTGGTTTGTTGTCCTGGGTTTTTTCTGAACAGGTTTTCTTCCTCAGTTGCCCGTGTTTGGTCTTGGCAGGATTTTTTATCTCTTGTTTTTTTGTATGTATGTGTCTATTACACACTGTTCTTCTCCACTTGCATTTCCATTATTTTTAATTTTTGTAATAGTTGAGATGTCTGCATAGCAGTAAGGACCGCATTAAGCGAACTGTTGGTGTTCCCTAATCATTCCTCTGCCTTTATAAAGGCTGTCGTGATTTGGGAACATGAGTCTTTGTTCCAAATACAGCCGCAATTTTAAAACTTCTTCAGTTTCAGTTGTAATGTAAAAGTGTGCATTCAAACTTGACCGTTGATTTAAATTAGAAATCCTGGATTTAAAAGCCTGTCTGGAAAATGCAAGTCTGAGGCTTGTATCCAGCTGTATCTCTGGCTGCTGAATGTCACAGGTTTGGAAATTTGGTGGTTCTCAACACTAGCATGAATGTATAGAGACACAAAAAAGGAACATGTTGTATCAGCCATTTCTCTAAAGGGCTGTCCTATTGCTGTAGGCTTTTCTCAAGGAAGTAAAGCTTATACTCCCACTGCAGCAGTGACTGCAGAGTGGATGGAAACTCTCCTCTACTGTATCTGTATATTCACAACTTGTCATTCACAAAAGAGCAGAGAAAATGTCACAGTGCAGATATGGATCAGTGGAAAGGTTTCAGCACACCTTGTCTTGCTCAAGCCAAGGAGGGATTTGTGTGTTGAAAACAAATCCTGTGGGAGTGCTGAAAATAATCTTGAAACTGCAGAAGGGCTGTAACAGGAGTATTTTAACTGCTTACTGTAGTTGGATGGGACATTTCTTCCCTTCCCCTTCTCTGCCATGTCTCTTCCCCTTGCTTTGAGCTGCTTCTGGGTATCATCTGACCTTTCAGCAAGGCAGTTGAGATTTCTGAGCCCCCAGAAGACTGTGCCTTCTCTCAAGTTATTGTTCAGCCTGATGAATTCAACATACTGTACAGCCAGGCTCTGGGGATTTTATAAAAGTCTCTGCTGGAGTACTGGAAGGGAAATCTGAGGGAAGAGTGACAAGAGGATAAAAAAGGAAGTAAAGCCATCCCTTTGGCACTAAGGTGTTCTATCAGCTGTTCTGTGAAACTTTGCTGTGAGGTTTCCAGCAGTATCTTGTGCTTATCCTGAGCTAGACAAATACAGCTTTCTCCAAGCCATATTGTGATGGTTTTTCCCTAAACTATCACTTGATTTGCTCCATCAAGTCTTACTTTGAATGCTGTAATTACAAAGCCTCAAAACCAAAAGCATTCAAAATGCTGGCTTTAGTGATGTTCACATTGTAGGATGTTTGGGGCTCACCTTGAACATGTATCACATTGCACAGAAATTCCAGTTTATCCAAGGAAGAGAGAAGGAAGCATAAAAAGTAGGTAGTGGTGCAGTAGAAGCCAAGAGCATTCACTTAACTGTTCAGTGTATGGTGCAGTGAACATCTAACTTCACCTTTAATGTCCTGCTAAAGGACTTCTTTGGGCGTTCACTGTGGTTTCACTGTCCTGCCATCCCTTGCCTTGTTCTGTGGCAGTCCTAAGCAGTGCTTTGGCTGGGCAGGGAGTTGTCAGCTGCAGCAGTTCTGCTCCTAATGTGCTGTGTCAATATTAGTGCTGGCCTGGGGGGCCTTGGGAGCTTGCCCTACTTCTCAGTGTTCTCTGTGGCTGTGCTTTCAACTGCTTTGTCTGGCTCCCTCCGAGGGGCAGAGTGTGGGATAATGCCCCAGTGTGAGCTGTCATGGCTCAGAAAGGCTGCCTTCCTCAACCTTAGCAGTAAATCCCTCCTTTAAAAACCTGCATTTCAGGTATGGGTGGTGGTGTTACCTCTGAAGCATTGATCCAGACTGAAAATTATATGTATCCTTTTTTTGGTGTGTGTTTCTTTAGGTGTTTTCCATGAAACAATTTAGCAAGTGCTAAATTGTTGCAGTGTCTCACTAGTTTGATTTGGATTTAACTGGCAAATAGTGTGATTTCAGGAAAGAAAGCTGCTGAGCTTATTGTGTCGGTATTTATTGTTGCTCCACCAGCAGGTGCACACGGAGGTAGAAGCAGCTATTTGGAGGTGCATGTGTGGGGAGAGATTTTCTTAAAACTGGAAATTGTCAATAACTTTAGAGTTGTAAAGTTCTGTTTCCACACAAACTTTAACATATACAGTAGCTATGCCATATTTGTATGTTATCTGGATTTTTTTTTTTTTTTACCAGATTCCTACTTGTACACTTAACGAAAAAGCTGTGATGCCCTTTTATGCAAAAAGCACTGGTAGTGCGGGAGAACAAAAATTAAGTTGAGCCTCTAGGATAGTCTGAAGGAAGAAATACGGATGTTCACATGGATCTGGTGCATTTGTGTTTGACAGCTGATTTTGTGTGAAGTCAAAGAGAGCTTGTCAAAACCCACTGGGGAAAAATGAACCTGTTGAGGATATGTGAGCTAGAGGGAATGGCAGAGAGGCAACCAGGGTGAGGAATACCCCAGCTTGGCTCCAGGCAGGATGAGAGTTTCTTCCTTTTCCCAGGGCTTACTTTAGGATGGAAGAGAAAGTGTCAGCCTGTTGGCTTTGCTTTGTCAGGCTGGCAGAGTGCTGAGAGCAGGGGTGGCTTCTTCCAGCCAGAGATAAAATCCAGCAGGACCAGAGGGAATATGCAAAAACTGGAAATGAAACTATCAGCTATAAATAGAACCACCTGTCTTTGCTCCTTCTGGTGATATTTTTGCCCTCTTGTTCCAATGCTTTGTTCCCTGAAGATATAAAGTATTTAGCTGCAGTTTGGCAATAGATCTCTGAATGAAAGGTTTTGGACATGCCAAATGTGTTTGGGTTTGTTCTAGTAATAATATGACTGGAAAACAGCCCTGTGCAATATCTCTAAAGGTATTTGGACCAGGTAGTTCAACTCAAAAGAAAACTAGTATTTTCACCTTAATAGATGCACTTCAGAGGCTAAAAGAAGTGAGTAGTGATTCGATCTGTTCAGCCGAAAAATGGCTAACTTCCCATAATGCATAAACTTTAAAAGTCAAGTGAGAAAATATTACTTGGGTAATATTATTCATGCCATGGCTTGAATGTGTTGTCTGGTTTGGATGCCTACAATGCCACAGTAAGAGGAGGAAAGAAAATGAGGACCTGACAAAAGCCCAGGAGGGCTTGGTGGCTGGAAGCTGGAGTTACTAATGGAGTACTAAGATAGTGCTGTGCAGTGAGAAGAGTGACTTGAGTTAAACCTTATGCTCACTTGAAATGTTAAAGTCAAGAGATCCTATTACAAGAGGTATTAAAGTACAAGCAGTAGTTCTGAGCTTGAGGAAGAAGCTCTGGCACGGGTTCCATGGTGTGCCAAGTCACTGATCACAGGGTAAAATTCTACTTTTGACATAAATGAGGAAGCGTTTTGCTAGGCTGCTGTTTCATTTAAAAGACCCATTTCTTTGAACTTCCGAGAGGATTTTACTTTCCTGCCACTGAAAGACAACTTTTGAGATTATGAAGTATAGGAAGAATATTTGCTGGGTCGCAAGGATCCATGAGCTTCACTGAGCTGCAGTAAGGAAATTAAATTTGCCCAGATCATATCACAGTCATAATAATACTCACAGCGTACAGTTGGGCTTTATTCATCATCTCTAAATTAGAAGAAGTGCATTTAACAGTATGAAACTTACTCGTTCTGTTTGGCTAATTGAAGTCTTTAAGACCTGTATCTAAAAAAATGGTCTGCTGTAAACTGTTGCTCATATTTATGAGTTGGATGAAATCTTGAAACAAAAAGCTGCATCTCTTGGACTGAAAGTGCAAAAAGGAGACATTTCCTTTCTGCAGCCACGAGTTACAGAGGCACTGATTGTAAATTCCCACTGTTTGTATAACATGAGGGGTGAGTTAAGTAGCTTACCTACTTGTTATCTTGTGTGCTTCTCCTGCTCCAGAAATGTCACTCCAGGTTGTGTGCAGTCCTTTTACAGAGAAATTTCTAATCTTCTAAAAATTTTGGCTTTGAAATCAACTCTACAGTGCATCTTCTGTTGTTGACAGATCAGAAGTAATGTGTACAACTTGGGAGACTTCACAGAACCGCTGCCTCCTCGGCTGAGAAGGTTTTTGTTCTTTTGTGGGTTTGGGTGTGTGTTTCTGATCAAAGCATGCTGGAAGTACAGAAGCTATTAAAGAAATCAACTTTGATTAGGTTTTTCCTTGAAGCCCATTAATGTTGGATAATTGATTTACCCACACGGTAGGATAGATTTTCCTGTCTTTCACACACCCTGCTCTACCTCCCACCCTCTTCAAATCCCTTGGCTGGCTTAGGGTTGGTGAGCAAGGACTGCATTCAGTGGTTGTGAAACAGTTTGTCCTTCACACATTAGAGGCTGGACCTGGCTTGGAAACTCAGGACTTCAGCTAAGTTTAGATTGTAGTAATTGTGGGAGTAGATTTCTTTTGTTGTGCCTGGGTTTGTTTCTTTTAACTCTATCATTACTAAAAGAACAATTGATTTTGGTGTCAAATTAGTAGATTGAAATAACTGCCCCAAAGGACTTGGTTTCTGTTGTCTTTCAATTTTAAGTTTTGTCATTCTCTCCAGTCTTGAAAATACAGCACCTTGTTTTTTCTCACACATACACAAAATCTTTTGAAGGACTGGAAAAAATGCATATTAAATATCATGTCCTAACATAGATTTTGTGACTTACTTTACCAACATTTAACATTAGTGGACCCTATTTTTAATTTACTTTGTTCCATAACTCATATCACAGAAATTCTGGGGTGCTGTGCTGAGCAACATTTCTGAAGCATTGTTTTAAAGTATATTGGCTTGGGTGTCTTGGGTTTAAATAATTAAAACACTTCTGACATTGGGCTCAGTTCTTTTTCTACAAGCAGCTGAATTTCTCAGGGTGACTGGTCTTTATTCCATTTTATGGAATAATGGCTGTATCCCTTTCCAGTGAAATCTGTCTGGATGTTTTAGAACACCCTTGGGTGTTCTACATCCAGACATCCAAAGGAGTGTGCTAATTGAGAGTGGATCTTCCATTGACAGTTAGACTTGGGTGTAATTTTTAGTGTAACTTTTTTTACTCTTTGTAGGAGATCAGCTTTTAGCTTACAGATGTTGTGTGGCAGCTACACGTTTTTGGTAAAACCCTCCTTAATGCATCCCTGTTGACATTTGAGGTGGAACATGAACATGTGTTCCTAGAATATCTGTGGTGCTCTCAGTGTGTCTATAAAATGTCACGAGGCACCCAGTAACATGCAGAGTTTGCAGAGCTTTGAGGCAGAATTCAGTGGTTCCTGCTCTCAGTGGAGACAACTGAAGTGCTGGTTCAGTCTCATTCTGTGTGCTGGGTTTAGGAATTCCTGCAGCACGGGGAGCTTTACGCAGTATCTGGTGATGTGAGGACCAGTACTTCTTGGATCCAGTAGCCTGTAGAGAGGCTACAGTTTGTTTCATGTGTAGAGGTTTCATAAATCCCTTCAAACCTGGCCTTCCGAGAAAGGCAGGTCCCTTTCTGTTTCCCCTGTGGAATCAGTTTCTTGGAACCTGAGGAGTGCATGTGCTGGCAGATTGATTATTGAAGCAGGCCAAATTCCTTTGGTAAGAGCAGCGTGTTAGTACTGATTTCCAAGAGTGTGCATCACCACCTTTTCACAAGGGCTTGATTAGTTCCCTTGTGATGTTTCCTTTTGATGGCTGCCCAGAATCAAATATGCAAACAGGGCAGCATAAGCTCACTTCAAAGAATAAGAGCTCAAAGAGTCTAATCTTGGCTGACAAGGAGCTTATACTAGATCATGCTTTCAGTAATGGTTGCAAACTAGCAAGCTTTGTTGAAACACTCTTGCAGCTGGGATTCAGTGGGTAGGTAGAGAGGCAGACACTCTTGAGGTATGAGGAAATGGAATCTCCTGTGGCTGAGGGTCAGCTGGATGATCAGGATGCTGGTTCTGATGATGTCTCCAGTGGCTGTTCTGTAGAGCCGTGAGCTAGACCTTGAGCTCTATCACTACAGGTGTATCGCCGTCCCCTGTTAAGGTAGGAAATGCTTCATCCATAGCACAGCTGGTCTAAACAGGTTTGATTCCTGGAAGTGACAGGGATTGGCTTTGGTTTTGATCCATTTTTCCTTTTCTGCTTTGAAGGTGATACACACTTCTATCTATAAGGCCTTCCCGTGTGACTGCATCCCCTTGAAATGCATATTTATCTGCTTCACTGAGAGAAGAGCATGAGCTAGGACTTTTGGAGATTGTTTAATGCTATTCGGGTTCTCTTTCCAGAACCAGCCTGTCTTCCTTTCCTTCCATGCTGTTTGAAACCTCATACTTAGAGCTGCAGACAAATGCAAACCTGGGAGGAATGTCTGAGACACCACATGAGTGTGCTACGAAGCAGAGGGATCTCTACAGATCAGAGAAAAGGGTCACCAAAAATCTTACAGAGAACTTTAGGAAGTTAGCAAAGGGAAATGCCAAGTCCTATACCTGGAGAGGAAAAACCCCATGTCTCAGTACAGATTAGGGACTGAACAGCTGGAAAAGAGCTTGGCAGGAAGGATATTAATGGTTCATGAGCCAGCAAGGGTGCCCTTGCAGCAAAGAAGGCCAAGAGCCTCCTGGATTGCGTCAGGAGTTGTGCTGCCTGCAGGCTGAGGGAAGTGATCCTTCCCATTTACTGGGCACTGCTGAGACACTTCTGTGTTCTGGGTCTGGTTTTGAGCTCCTTCGTCCAAGAGAAAGTTATTTTAGTTAGCGCTGACTTTTGAGGCAGAGGCAGAGAGAAGACAATAGAGAAGTCCACTTTTAAAATAGCTGTAAGTAAAGATTGTAGGTGTTTTCCCTCATAAACAAGGAGAGATAGGAAGCAAGACCCGTCTCGATCTGAAAGTCTCAGTGTTCTGTGTACAAGGTAAAATGCATTGTTCTGTGTCTCCATCACCACTGCGAGAGTCTGGAAAGGTATGATGAGGTGATGCCATGATGTGTTCTGCCGTTTCTCAGAGAGACTACTGATGAACAGATGCTTTTGGTGTGGGAGTGTACCTGGACAGATTGATCTACTGAGAAACTGGACATGGAGTTTTTCTTCTGTTTGTTGGAGACTTTTCCCCCTCCATGTCAAAACTGTTTATCTTGTAGCTTTGTGGCTGGTTAAATAATTCATGGACTGCTTCCCTCCAGCCTGCTGCTTTTTGCTTAGGAAAGATGGGGAGCAGCTGTTGGAAGAGGGGGTCTCTTGGGCACCTGAGGGCTGTGCCTCTGCCTTCCACAGAGCAGGGCATCCCCTTGCCCTGTTGTGAGGGGCTGCAGGAGCAGCTCTGGCTGTGTGGTCAGGGTCAAAACATGAGCTGCTGATGTCAGGAGGAGTTCCAAAACTCAGATGTGAATCACAGGCTGCCAGGGGGGCTGGTTGACATGCTGAGGACTCCGTGGTAAAAGGGTGACCTCAACAAATAAACCAGGGTAAAATCCCTTCTTTGCACCAGAGCGTGGTGAGACGCATCTGCATGTGAGAGGAAGCCGCAGGGCTTTTTGTCTTCTGGGAGTGCAGAGTACTTGCAAATGGTGTTAGGGAGCCATTAAAACCAAAGAGTATCAACATACTGGGAAAATAGGAGGCATTCTGATTTAAGTATTCCTTAAGTACTGAGGGCAAAAGAAACTACCCTGCTTTACTTCAAAGATCTTCCTGTGATTCCTATGGAGTATTCCATAATAAAGGTGCTGATGTAGGAGCTGCTTGTTACTTGCAGCACTGAACCCATTGATGCCTTGCCCTCCTGACGGAGTTCACCAAAAACTGATGGCTTGAGAGGCTGCCTAGAACAGATGCTAGGCTGTGTTAAAGGAATAAAGTAGGTATTTATTAAAAAGGCCTTCAAAGGATACACCTTGGACAGTACAAGAGCCCAGCTGTAGCTCCACCCAAGATGGACTCTGAGTCACGAGTTTTCACACTTTTATAAGTTTTGATCCATTTACATATTGGGGTTAGTTGTCCAATTACAGCTTCAGATAATGAAGTCCCATGCTCCCAGTTTGCTCTCCTCAATTTGCTGCTGTTTATACTTTTTGGACCTGAAGCTGCAATGCTGTCCTTGGTCCTAAGGCTGGAAAAGGATTGTTTTGTCTAACTAAACTGTGAGGAGAACTTGCTAACACTTTATATGAAGTTCAGAATTATATACTAATGCAGTACAGAATCTGGAAAATATGAAAGCTAAAACTAAAGGCATCAGTCTGCATCTTGAAATCATCTCGGGGACACTGGGAGTCCTTGTGCTGCTGGGCTGAAATCTCCCCATCACCAAGTGCAAGTGTGTTGGGAGCCTCCAGCAGCAGCACACTGCTGCTAGGGGAGATAAATAACCTCTTCTTCTGTTTTGTACCAGCTTGTGCTGTGACACTTAACTCCAGCAATGGAATACTGCTGCGAAGGGAAGTAGATGATTTCCTTTCTGGAGCTGTTTTTGGTTCAGTCATTACCCATAGGGACAGTGAGTATCTTTTCAATGACTTCTTCAGGAAACCACACCACGGTTTTCCTCTGTCATTGCGAAATTGCGCTTTTGAGATACAAGACACTCGTGATTCATAAAGTTATGAATTGCATTTCTTTCAGAATAAATCCCTGCGTGCACTGGACATGGCTGCCTCTTGCCTGGGGGGGAACCAGGGCTGATGGGGCTTGTGGAGGGAGCTCCTGACTCTGGGTGGGTGCTTGGCTTATGGAGTTGACCTACTTTAGCTGTGACCTTGATTTGCTCAGAGGTGTTTGTGTACTCGTGATCAGCTTTGCTGCATGATTAAGCTGGTTACATGTCATCTCACTTTTTTTCTAAGGGACAAGCAGTAAGATTTCTTTTTGCTGTCTAATTAGCCTTGTTTCAGGGGATCAGAGAAAGAGGGAATGCAAGGAAGGGGAATCCCAAGGAAGTAATCCCAAACAGGCTGTAGAGACAAACTGTCATGGATACAGTGACAAAATATCATTTGATTCTCCTCTGCCAGAGAATTCAATCAGGAAGTAGACTCCATGGCATTTTTTTCAAGTAGGTCCTTAGAGTACTTTGGCAACAGATTTGGCATCATAAATGGAAGACTTGAACTTTGCTTATATATATGGGTAGCTTTTGTGTTCCTTCTCAGAAAGAATTTTTTTTAGGCATTGAATGTCCAGCAGATGGAGGCTGAAAAGACAGAAAAAATACTCAATTTCCTAGAATTTTAAGAAAGCCTTGTGAAAAAACATTTCTCTGAACTGTTCCCTATTTAGTGGGACATGCTGATTTTTGCTCTGATCATTGAGTTGACATCTTCTTAACTTTAAAACTCATTTCAAGAGACATGCATGGTTTTTAACTCCTGTAATGCTAAAATGTAGGACTGTGATTGCTAGGATTGGATTAGCATTTGGGACATGGTAGAGAAAGGGCTGACTGAAAAATAAATTGAGAATTCTGCTCTTTATGTATTTTTTTCTGCTTAAATGGTCAAAACACTTTAAATAGCTGCTTTGAAACTATCAAATATAGACAAGTATAAAATAACACAGCTGGATGGATACTTGATTTCAAGATTTTTTTTTCTATAAAACTGATATGAAACTTTTGAGTTGAACAACAGGGTTTTTTTGCATTAGTGCATGGTGACTTGTGCAGTGTTCAGGTTCTGAAGCTAAAATGCTGACTGTTGCAGGCATTCTTAAAGAGAGAGGACTGTGGTAAACTTGCAAACCCTTTTTCCTCCACCCCCTTTTTTCCTTTGTTCATTCCAGCTCATCCCAGCCTTCTGTCTGAGGTCATCATAGATGGTCCATGAAATTACCCAATGCAGTAAAATGTGAGTTCAGCCAGCACTCTCACATAGAGAGCTGTTCAGAAACACACTGAGTTTAGCTAACACTAATTTCTGCACATCAGCTGAGACTGAAGATAATGGGTTTGGGTCTGAACCAAGCACAGAGAAATGGCCAGTGACTGGTTTTACTGGTAAATTGAGATGCAGCAACCTCATCCACCACAGTAACACCATCAAGTCTGTAGCTGTTGGGTGCTGGGAGTGGGTGAGACAAAGCAGACAACTGGGAAGAGGCTGGCAGAGGGCGACAGTAGGCCTGACCTACAAATGGCTATGGGTGTGAATGAAAGCCTTGCAAAACAGATGTGGTTCTGGATTCAATGGCATTTCATAATTTGACTGAAATTTGTACTGATTTAGCTTTGGGCAGTTCTGGTGCCAGCTGGCCTCTTAATGTGCCTCTACCACATTCTCAAAAATGGAAAAGGGGTTGAGTTATTTGGGAAAGGACCACAGAGGAGTTGTTGGGTGAGATGGACAATGAGCCCTCAGCAACAGTTTGGATGCTCTGCTGCTGGAACAACAGTGATCCTCAGTTCAGAAGTTGGGGGTACCAAGACAGTGACTTGCCTGACTGTACACTGCCAGGACCAGAAATTTAGATCATTTAAGCATGTGCAATTCTGAATTTGCTATTCTGGCAGAGCTGAAGAAAATTATAAGAAATAACTTTGGATTTTTTCGGGCTAATAACTTATAACCTGTCTACATATGTGTTTTAGCAGAACTGTTTACAATGTGATCACATTGACAGGATATTGATTGTTTAAATTGTGTACTTCTGAGAGTGTCATGGAAGCTGCTTGTTCTGTGTACCTGGGAAATTCTACTGCTGTCACAGGTTGGGAAGGCAGTCAGGATGCTCACAGGTGCATCAGCCAGGAAAATGTGTGTCCAATGGACTTTGGAAGTTTTCCTCCAGGAGGAAAATGTAGAACAGTTTCTAAATCTCCAGAGTAAGTTTTGCTGAAAAACTTGTTCTGTGACAGCAGTGTGGAAGGGAAGAGCATCCACATGTTTGTAGTATAGTTGGGAGACACATTTGAGGGCTTGACATGACATATGGGATGTGGATTTTATATAAATCTCGAAGCCTGCAGAATAAAACCATGTTGAACCCCTGTCCTTTGAAGATGCCAACTGCTATTACCGTGGAAAACAAAGCAGTAAGCCAAGCCCAAACTTAGGACCACCCTTAGAGTAAGTCAGTCAGGAATGATGGGTAAGTCTGTCCTTTGCTCTGTGACAGCAATTTAACTCATTCTGGCTGCATCTGACAG
>VXBB01043982.1:120091-171238 GCA_013399915.1 Illadopsis cleaveri
GCTCTGGTTAGGGGATCTTCGCTCTACCGCCATAACTTTGAGAGACACTGCAAGGAAGGGACCCCAGGAGGGTTTAGAGGCAAAATATTCCGATTCTTAGGGGCGTGTCCCCGAAGGCGTCCGGAGGTGCCTGCTGCCTGGCAACGCGTCGAGGTGTTGCGAAATCCTGCTGGCCACCCTTCCTCGCCTGTTCCTGACTGCTGGTTGCTGCGATCTTCGGAGACAAAACTGCGGACGACTCCCCCATAGCTGATCTTTTTAATGAAGAGCTGGAATTAATAAAGGCTTAGGCCCGTTCTTTTCAGATTTTATATAAATCTCGAAGCCTGCAGAATAAAACCATGTTGAACCCCTGTCCTTTGAAGATGCCAACTGCTATTACCGTGGAAAACAAAGCAGTAAGCCAAGCCCAAACTTAGGACCACCCTTAGAGTAAGTCAGTCAGGAATGATGGGTAAGTCTGTCCTTTGCTCTGTGACAGCAATTTAACTCATTCTGGCTGCATCTGACAGCAGATGTGCTCATGGCTGTCATTGTGTGACCATTGTGAGCAGAGGGATTTGTGCAAAGACCAGAGGAGGGTGAAAAGGACCCAAAAGGAGGTGGTGCCAGAGATTCCTTCTGCCCAAAGCTTGGTTCATTGGAGGTGCACAATGGGCTAACCCTTTGGATGGCTGGATAAAGCTTCTACACTTTGTAAGGAAATGAGTATTTGATCCCTGAGTTGGAAACATTTCTTGCTTTTGTAAACAGTGTCTAAACCAGTTGTTTTTAAGGTGTTTTTTAAGCTTGCTGGTTTTCCTCCCATTCAGGTTTTTGAAAGTATTTGACCAACAGAACATGAGGCATGGAAGAGTTCTAAGGTTATCAGCTGCTTTGGGCTGAGCATCATCATCTTTGCCCAAGTGGATTTAGGCTTCCAAGACAGGCCTTCAGGTAAAAACTCTTCTCTTTCACAGTTGATGCTATTTAGCAGGGAACTTTTCACAGAGTTTCTTCCAACAGTGTAATTATTTGCAGTCTAGAGGATTAAATAGTGAAGATTTGAATTATTTGCAATGTAGAGGATTAAAAAGCCAATTAGATTCATTTGTGCCTTTAACTAGACTTCTTAGACCACCATTGGGTTATAATATTTTTATTTGTGGAGTCTGCTGTGCAGAGGTGTTTATTTCTATGGAAATGTTCTGAATTCAGTGGAAATAGAACTTTAAAAGTTTGTGAACTCTAATATGATGCAGAGACACACTAAAACAAGTGTTCCCTGTCAGAAATATTCTTCTTAGGTAAAAGCAATTGACTGGCCTGGTAACATAAGCATAAACCTGGTTTAGTTCAAGATCATTCTGACAAATCTACAGTTGTGTTACAGAATGTGTCTTGAGAATGGTGATGGTTTGTGTGCAATACTCCATACAGCAGTTACTGGAAAAAGAGAAATTACCTGTTATTTTTACAGCAAGAGGAAAAAATAGAAACTGATTGTTGCTGTTCTTTAAGAATGCTAAGTTTAAGATGACTTTTTTGGTTAAAAACATGTGTCTACTTATAATAATGCAGTGTTTTTTGTTTTATTTCTTCCCTGATGTCAGACAGTCCAATGGCAGACCAAAGGATGGACATATCTTCTACAATTAGTGACTTTATGTCACCAGACCCTGCTGACTTGATCTCCAGTTCCCTTAGCACTTCAGGAATGGACTGTAATAGGAAAAGAAAAGGAAGCTCAACTGATTATCAGTAAGTTGGATATCTCTTGATTTAGCACTGCTAAAGGGAGGTGGTAACACAACAATACAGTGAGGAAGACTATAGACATATTTACAGCAGTTTTTAAATAACCTCTTCTTTGCAACCTGCTACAAAGGTTTTAGTAAAGAGGAAAGCTACTGTGCACTAAGAGGCAAGTTCATTATTTAATAATAATAATAATTTAAAAAAATAAAGCTGTCACCTCAGTGCAGCTAGAATTGAGGGCTATCACATGGGGTAAGGCTGAGGAGAAATCTTCTGGCTGATGAGGGAGTGGAATTAGTACTGATGAAATGTACAGTGTGAAGGTTGATTATATTGACTGTTTACATAGGAAATACAATGTCTGATTAACAGAGGGGTAAGATAATAAATTTGTTGAAAAGTGGAAGCAAAACTAGGAGTAGTTCCTTTTCCTTACCTATTTTTTGCCTATTTAGTCACTTCCTATCAATGTGCTGACAACCTTTGCCTGATAAAGCTATTTTGATCCCTCATTTGAATATGAATCTGAATAGTCTCTGGTTTGAGATACTAGAGCTGTCTTTCTTTTAATCAGCTGGTTTAATCTTGTAGTGGTTCTCAACTGTAGCAGGAACCTCCTCCTACCTCTGCTTTAGAACAGTGAAGGGCACAGCAGAGTTTGCCAAACTCCCAGACCTGTAATGTCTCCTGCCCTGGGAACACCAAGAGCAACCTACTTAACTGCAAGGGCCTATGCAAGCCTCCTCGGCTTTGTAACTTGACAGTGTGGCTGCAGGGCAACTTGTGAGTGGCCACATCCATTATTCATCCAGCCACAGAGCCCATTTTTATGTAACTTAGCACAGATTTTATTGCTGGGGGCCTTTGGATTGTTGGCAGCTCTTTTTATGAAGAGGGACAGAATTTTTAATCTGTACTGAGCAATCACAATTAAGGATTAGATTCTTTTTAGGAGAACTTATGCACAAAACTTTAAATACCTCTGAACTGCTTAGTCTCCCTGAAAAGCACATGTGTCCCTCCTAGTTGAATTGACTACTACAAAATTGAATGAACCAGCCTGAATCCTACCAACTTCCTCTTCTCTAGTAGGATTTCTCCATTTTTATTCCTCTGGGTAGGAAGCATTATTTAAGTCCTCTTTTCCAAAAGACAGATTGTTCTTGTAAGTTATAATTTTGCCCTTTAGGTTTTGTGTGCATTTTTTAAAATGTGTGAAAACTCTGCTTCCTTGAATCCTTGGTAAAATAAATTTACCTAATTTGTAGTCATACACTACATACCACTACTTATTATGTAGTCATACCACAGTTCATTTTGTGCTGCAAACTAAATGGTGGCTACTAAATGTTCCTCTTGGAAAGCAGAGCTTAAGGTAGACTACCTTGATCCCTCCTTATATGTGTATGTATGGGAAAATGTTCAGAAATGCTACTGTTCAACTTCTGCTACCTGTTAATGATTTTATTATACTTACAATAATTCTTCTATTATATTTATTATATTTTTATATTATTATAATTTATTATTATATTTATAAATTATCCAAGTGTCCAGTTTGATGCTTCACGTACCAGTGACGCCAGGGAATAAGGGAGGCAGAACCAGTGTTTTAGGGTGGTTCTTGGTTCACCTCTTGAGCACAAGCAAGAAGAGTCCTCACCTGCTCTTTCAGCCTCTCCACAACAACTTTTTAGTTCTTTCTGCTGCAGCTCCACCAGGGAAATTCCTGCCCAGCTTATTGCTGTCACTTCAGCAAGGGCTGGTCAAATGCTGTTGTCCTGGACTTCATGCACAGGGCTATGAACAGTAAATTTCTTTTCTTAGGAGTAATGCTTTCAGTTGAAATATTGCATGATGAGGAAATAAACTACCCTGATGCAATAGTAACTTATCTTGTACCTTTTCTAGACTTTGCTTTCTGGGGGTTTTTACTCACAAACATCCCAGAGCTAAAGGTGGTGCCACAAGGGCTGTTAAATTGTGAGCGTCAGGAGTCAGTGGCTGAGACAATAACTCAGGTGTGCAGATTGGGAGAGGAAGAAAACATTTAGCATTATTAGTAATATTATTTTAAAACTGATCACAAAGATAATTGATCTAAGAGTGCAGTGAATAATACATGAAAGGCTACCATGTTTATTTTTACGAAGGCTGATGTCCAGTGTTGAACAGGAATAACTACTATGCTATTGGTGGAGATAAGAAGACTTTTTCATAAGCTTTTATAAAACATTGCCTCTTATCATGGTAAAGCTCACTGGTATTTCAGGTCACTTTACAGTCTTGAAGGGATGCCAGCAGTTAGCTTGCATGTAGAAATTCTGTTTAATTTCCTTGTGATATGATAAAGTCTGTATAAAGTTCAGCTTGGGACTTTAGACTAAAGCAAAATGTGCATCTGTCCTGCTGGGCAAGAATCAAAAACTGAGAAACTTGGGATACTTTATTTTTATTTTTATGTTTTATTTCTGGCCTTAGAGTCCTATGAAATCCCATTTATCTAACCACAAGGACAACACGCATAAAGCACAGATCTTTCCTTTCTGAAGATGAAACAATATCTCAATGATTTGCATAACATAATTTAGGTTAGTTATTTTATTAGTTTTTCATGTGAAGTGTAATGAACTATGCTCTCTTTTCTTAAAAAGCAGAATTATTCTTTCAGAAAGTAGATTAATTCGAACAAGCTTGTTTCTTTAGAAAACACTCAGTGCTATTGTCCTGGTTTCATTGTGCTTTCCCTTTCAAATAGAATGTGAATTAGCTTGAGAATTTCAGCAGAAAATGTAAGACATTGTTCTTATTTTGTATATATGGTGTACTTTATTTTTCTTTCTTTTCAGACTCGATGGCTTTCCTTTTGAGTAAGTATAAATATTTTAATAATTGGTTTCACTTGAAAAAGATGCCCAGTGTTTTTTCCCTGCCTTTTGCTTCCATAGGCCTAAAATTCACGGGTAGAAGTTAAACCAGAATGAGCAGGCCTAGGAATATCCACTTAAGCACAGTTGTACAGATTTACATAAATCAAAACATTCTCTTCCTAATTATCTTGTCTAAAAAAAGATGTGTAGTCATGGGCATTTAGCTTTTTTTGCCAAGTACAGCTATGAAAACTTATACTCTCCCCTCCTGCTTAGTTGTGCACATGTGGCTACAATATTAATTGTAATAAGGGGGATTATTTCTATTCTTCATACCTCTCTCCTTACTTCTTTTCTTCATGTTGAAACAAAAGCAAACGATGTATCTACACTGAAAGTTATAGGAATTTCCAGTGTGCCTGGTTAGTTTCACACAGACTTGTATTCTCTCCATGCATTTGGCCATCTCCAGGGGTGTGTTAATTTAGGTTATTACCATTTTCTACCCCAAAATCAACTACTATAAGGCAAACTGAGCTATGGAACATACAGGCATCTGCACAAAATTGGGTTTTCCCCCCCTCCTAGTTAACTGAAAAACATTTCTGTCACAGATGATATCTTTGAACTGCAGCATGTTTTACTGTCAAACACATCAAACTGTGCCATTTAGTGAGTTCTGAAGGAGACACAACTAATTTAAGAAAATGTTTTAATGTTACAAAAACCACACAGCTTCCTCAGTCCTTCCAGGCTGTTGTTTTTTATACTCCTATTTTTGTATTTATGATTTAGAGGTGGCAGGAATGCTTGATTCTGACTTTATGGTGGTTGGGTTACAGTTCTGCCAGTGCTGCTGAATTTGTGATGTTTGCTTTGTTCTGTTTCTGCAGGGAAGGTATGGATACAGATAAAGATGACCAACATGGAAGGTACTGTTGATACAGTCACTGAAATCTCAGTTCCACAGTTCTGACACAGGATCCTGACTGTGGATGCCTGTTGTCAGTGCCACTGTGGCTCAAATAATTGCTTTGCTGGGATGAAGCAATAATCTTAAACAATCCTAGTTTAAACAACATGGAACAGACAAGCTAAAACACCCCCAAGTCACAATGTTGTACATACTGATGTTCGCTGTAGAAAGGTTAAATAAACATTCAAATTCTAAAAAACTGATCTTAATGAGGATCAGTAGGATGTGAGATGCAGTAAAAGAGTTGGGTTGAGTGCTTTCAATGCTGTAACTTAGTGATGTCATTTCTCAACAGATTGGAGTATGCAGACCAACAAGGCAGGATAAAAAATGCAAGGTAATGCTCTAAAAAAAATATATTTAAAAGAATAGTTTCTTGCTTTTTGCCATGCATGAATTATTTGTGTATGTTTCTTCTGAAAATATCTTTTTCTAGCTTTGACCTTTCCTTATTTTTCCATGTCTTTGCACTGTTCACATTTTACATTAAGTTTACATAGATTGAAACAACTAATTTGGTGAGTAACTTGGTTTTAGTCACTTCATTGCTGTTGAAACTGAAGCCAGGTATTTTTCTGGTAATGTTACATTCTTCATCTTTCTTGTTTCAGACTCAGTTGTGGGTTGTGAAAGTGTTAGCAGTGAATTTTAATATGCGACCTGACCAACACTGGGTGTTGTGTGTTTTCTGCAAACCAGAAGTTTTTGTGCTGCAACCCTTCCTGTTGCTTATACCCGTTCTCTACCCAAATAATTACCGTCCCGTGTCTGCAGTGTGTCTGCTGTCCTTCTCACAAGGATGACAGGGCAGCTCAGTGACCCTGAGGAGGCTGCGTCAGGGCACTGTCCCATGTGCCTCAGCTGCCCTGCTCTCTGTGTCCGTGTGTGCAGGGAGGCTCACAGCCAGATCGAGAAGAGGCGCCGGGATAAGATGAACAGTTTCATCGACGAGCTGGCCTCGCTGGTGCCCACGTGCAACGCCATGTCCCGCAAGCTGGACAAGCTCACCGTGCTTAGGATGGCTGTCCAGCACATGAAAACACTTCGTGGTGAGTTGCCTGGAGCTGCAGGGGCATTCCAAGTGGCATTTCCACAGAAGCCACACTTTTTCTCTCTCTTTTTTTGCCAGAAAAGGAGTAAGTTAATTCGTTTTGAGAGGGCTCCTCTCCTTTTCTTAGCATCTGACGCTCATTCACAGCTTACCTAGTTCATGGTCCAGTAAATACTGTGATGTGACTGGGGGAACTTGGGGATGAGAAAAGAATAATTTTCCATCATCAGACCTATTGATCACTACTGCCAGATTCCACAGCACCAAGGCAGCTGGGACAGGTGGGGAGAGGGAACAATGGGCTGAAGGGCAGTGCACAGTTTATTCTGGTGCAGTACTGAGCACTGCTCTAAGCAGGCAATGTACCAAGTTGTTGGATAGAGAGGTTAGATTTTAGGTATGATATTCCCACAGGATTTCTAAGGTTTTGTGTTTGTACCTTTAGCTCTGTGTGAAAGAATAGAGAGTACTTTGAAAACTCAATTTTGGTCTTTTTGGCCAGTTTCTGTTGCAAGCACTTGAAGGAAAACAAACAGGTTTGGGAGAGTTGAGGTTGTGAGAAATTGCTGTGTGTTCCTAAAGCTTCATATGAGTGAATCAGTGCTTGGGTACATTTGGTGCTGATGTTAAAAGCTTAAGCCTTCAAGAAATGTACCACTGGAAAAAAAAAAAAAAAGAGGATGCAGCTAATGGTAAAAAAAATCCTGATGATTGTTCTCATTTCTAGCAGAACTGGTGCCTTCAGTCATATTTAACCTCGTGGTTTTGAAAGGCTTAACTTTCCTCTTGCCACTGTCATTTGATGAGGTTAATACTTCAGAACACTTCAGTGGTTACTAACATGACTCTCCTCTGCCTTTATGAAGGGAATAGAATGAGAATAATTACTCCTAATAAATAGCTGCCTCATTTGTTGCCAATTTTGGGGTTTTGGTATTGTAAGATGATGTCATTGTAATGCTGAGTTTTATCTTTGGCTTGGAATGAGGGAATTGATTTGTAAATTCTTAAGTCATGATTTGTTTACATGAGCTTATCATATTTTACTGAGTTATAAGGAGAAGAAATGGTTTGAATGTTTTTATTCTTTAATATCTTATTTTTATAATTTCTAATTCTGAGACTAGGCATAAAATCAAGGACAGCCTTTGGGTTCAAAAATATGTCAAGGAATACTTTTATATGTCAGAGGCATTTAATTTGCATTTCTACCTAATGTGGTACTTGTGTCTTAGCAAAAAAAGCTTCATCCTTTTTTAAGTTCATACCAACAGAGCTCATGTAAATAGTAAAACAAAACCAAAAAAGTTCATTTTAAAGAATTCCTGCAATGAACAACAGTCGAAGAAGGAGCCAAAGGAAAATTGCTCATTTAAGTGTGTAATGTTGGTGATATGGGAATTGTTTGTTTGTTTTCTTTAGGTGCTACAAACCCATATACGGAAGCAAACTACAAGCCTGCTTTTCTATCAGATGATGAATTAAAACATCTTATTCTCAGGGTATGTTCCAACTTTTAATTAAGAGATATTAATATCTGTGACTATAGCTCTCCCAAAGCACACCACTGGTATTTTTCTGCCTTGCATCTCAGTTTAAAAATGTTTTGATTATGGAGGATAATTAAGAAATCTGGAGACTGCTTCACAGAGTCAGTGAGTTTAATGATGAGTAGCATTTCTTAATTTAAGCAGAAAGACTGAAGAGGGGAATTTAGATGGGAACCATCAGAATCTTCAGTTATTACATGTACAAACCGAAATCAAATGTCTGAAAATCACATTAATTGTTCTTTTGGAGACCTGCTGCCCTGGGTTACCTTGCCGTGATTTTCAGTGTACAATGATACAATGAACACCTTTTTATTGAGGTCACTGATATAACATGACTTAGTATGTTCTGCTGCCTGCTGTTATACTGCTTTTACAGGGTGGAGAGCTTATCTCATCAATCAGCAGTTAAGCTCTTCTAGTGACTGTGTAATTGTTGAAGCACTGCTGTGTCCAGATGCAGCATATGCAGAATTTAATTTCTGCAGCATTGTGACCCTGAAGAAGCATAATTGGGGCCTATTCCTGCATGCTTGTGTGTGACTTAAAGGCAGTACTTTGCAAATAGGAATTAGCTGCCTCCAGGCACAGAAGTAAATATCCAGGTTATGGTTGGTTTCTAAAAGAGGAGCTTTTTTTAAGTACAGTTAAAATAACATTTTAATCTGAAGGCATTATTAAACGTAATCATAATATTATTGGACAAGACATGAGTTCTTTCTTCTCATAAAAGTTATTTTACATTTTGGGCACATGCCCAGAATGATGGCAAAAATGTTTGCAGATGCAAAAAAAACCCTCATTGTAATTTCACATTTTTCCTGTTGACTCAGTTACCTCTAAATGTTAAGACAGCTCTCCTAGTGTAGAAATTCTACTGTACACAAAGTGTTTTTAAAGGTTACAATGATGCAATGAGGATGTATAACTTGGGATTTGACTTTTCCTCCTCCCCACCCCCAATTAGGCAGCAGATGGATTTCTTTTTGTTGTGGGCTGTGACAGAGGAAAGATACTGTTTGTTTCAGAATCTGTCTTCAAGATCCTCAACTACAGTCAGGTATTCTTTTTCATTTTAAGTACATTAGGTCTTAAAAGATTTTTGAGAGCTCTTTGATGGTTGTGCCTTTATCTGGGGGGTAGGTATGAGAAGAGTCTGTCTTGAAAGCTGAGAGATGTTGCAAAGAGAGAGAGCTTTTCTCTGCCATGTCATTAGAGAAGATTGTTTCTGGTTTCCATTCAAAGCAAGGAGGTGAAAAGAGGAACTAAATTTAATTCACCGATTGATGCATTCTGCTCAAGGATTTACCCTCAGGCTTGCAAAAGCATTACCGAATTGGGAGTGTAAGCAAATACTGAAACATCAGTCTGGGGTTCTTCCAGTAGCTTCACATGGATTTTTCAACTTTGCTTTCCCTCTATCTATTCTGGTTTTGCTTGCATGCTTACTGATGGAAACTGGAAAGCAGTTATACCAAAGCCAGGTTTTTAATATATGCTCAACATAAGGCTTAACTTGGCCCAAGTATTGTGTAAATTATCTTCATTCTTTCTGTCATCTGCACTCCTCATCCAATTTAAAACCTCTATTAGCTTCAAAAGTTTTCTTCAGCCAGCCTTTAGTTAGGTGTATGCTAAATACCTATTCATATGTAAATCATGAAACAGAACATTTGCAGTTAGTATTTTTTTCATTCAGATGTGTGGTAAAAGAAGTAAGACTGAGTAGAAACCAGAATATTTGATGGGGGGGAATTGAACATGCCAGTTCTACAAAACTCTTACTGGAAATGATGACAGAAATTACTGTGTAATGTAGTCATAATACACAGAGAAAACCTTCAATCAAATCATAATCATCAAATAATTTGTTTGGAAGGGACCTTTTAAAGGTCATCCAGTCCAAACCCCCTGCAATGAGGCTGGATCTGGATGTTTGGTATTCCTTGGTTACACCTATATGTAAAAGGATTGTTTGTACTGGTTGCTAAGATGAAGAAAATATACTGAGCCATTATTTTACTTTTTGACTGAATGTTCAATCTCTACAGAATGATTTGATTGGTCAAAGTTTATTTGATTATCTCCATCCTAAAGACATTGCCAAAGTGAAGGAGCAGCTCTCTTCTTCTGACACTGCGCCACGAGAAAGACTCATAGATGCAAAAAGTGAGTGTTACCACCTTTGGAAAAAATGTCATCTAGAGTTACTGCTGCTGGGGCTTTGCCTCAGGTCAGAAGTGGGGATGTGGGGGGCATGCTGGATTGTCTCATGCCAAGGAAGTTGTAGCTTAAAGACAAGAAGAAACAAAGGACAAAAAAAAGTGTGGAACAGGTACCTGGACGCTGTTGTGTTTGGCAGGCACTGTGGTACAGAGGCATTACTGGAACTGGCTTCACCTCTGAGGTGTCCTCTCTCTTCCAGGCATCAAAGCTTTAACCTTTTCCATTAGAACATATGAACCCTTCTAAATCTATCATTCTAAATGGTCAGAATATACTCAATATTATCTTGGTTAGTCCTTAGCTGTCAGCCAAAATAGAGGATTCATTTTATTTATCTACTTATTTATTGCTTACTACCACTGTCATCAATGACCCAGCCTTTCTCTCAGAAGGTTTTGAAGTTTGGAATCATTTCCTGCCATATCTCTTAGCTCTGTTCCACTCTGGTATTTTAAAGTAGTTCTGTATCTCTGCTGCTCTTGGGGTGAGTGGGTGTTTAATTCCCTCTCATAACAGGAGTCTGCACTGCTTAAGTGGAAGGTGGTATCTTACAACTGCAGATTCCCAGGTCATTAAGTCTCATGCTTGTCAGGAGCAGAAATCTCCTGGATCTCAGCTCACAGAAGCCACCAGCTCAACTTCAGAAACTGAAGCTGAGAGAGATCATTCGAGGGCAGGGAGCCTGGAGGCTTCGGCAGAATCAGCTGAAGTTTTTTCTGGCTCCTGGTTTCATTGGTTGTCAAGCATGAATATCCAGTGCCTCCTGTGTTTTTGCTGGGTTGTTTTTTTTTTTCTGTATGCCTCTGATAAAGTTAGGGCAAAAATAAATACTATGAATTACAGTCTTCCCATCTGCTATGATAGACGGATTGGTAGAATTTCAAGAACTCATACTGGTGAAGAGTATGAGGATGTATGCACGTATTTATTTTTGTCTTGGCATGAGTAACTCAGCACAGCTTGTACTCACACCATGGTGCAGCAGTTTGGAGGGCATGTGGTGCAGGGCAGCCTGACCTCCTGGAGATCACCTCACTCCAGTGGAATTGTAAGGGAGGCACACTTTCCACTAAAATACTGGAATTGCTGTCTTCCTCCTTATGTTAAAAAGCCACAAGGCATGAGAATTTTTCTTCATGTTGACAACTGTTTGATTTTACATATCTCCGTGCAGACATGGTTGCATGGCAGGCTGTGGAAAAGTTGCTGTGTGATTTAAATCCTCTATCAGCCCTTGGTGCACTGGCCTTGCTGATACCTGTGTTCCTGATGCATGCCATGAAAGCATTCCATGTCTTCCCAGAGTCCCGGTGGTACCAGAGGGATGTGTTTTGGTTGGTTTTCCCACAGAAAAGAATCCCCTGTGAGAATATGCTAAAGGTCAGGATTTGTTGCTAGGGCATGTCCATGTGCAATTACTTCTGCAAGGCAAGAGAGTCTTCTGAGACATAACTGGAGGTCTTGGGGATTTGCAGTTCTTGTGTGGGTCCCTGCTACCTTTTTTTCCTCCTTCTGTCCCTGGAGTGTCATTGGGGCTCTTCTGCCCTATGTGCACCCATGTTTTCTGGGAGAGTGTCGTGATAGAAAAGTGCCAGTCTGAAGGGTCAGGAGCCTCCTGAGGTTCTGTGTA
Organism: Illadopsis cleaveri; assembly: GCA_013399915.1. Taxonomy (NCBI): domain Eukaryota; kingdom Metazoa; phylum Chordata; class Aves; order Passeriformes; family Timaliidae; genus Illadopsis; species Illadopsis cleaveri. Next base: position 132,132 of record VXBB01043982.1, read on the forward strand.
TGGAATTCTGCTCTGGTTATTTTCAGTTCAGAGAAATTGCAGTGTGCATTACAGGCCTTGTGTGGATTTGTCCAATCTCTTGCTGATCCTTGCCCTCAGAACCCCATGTTCTCAAGCTCGCATCAGTGCTCTAACAGCAGAGAGCAGAGTCAGAAGTTGCAGTGTTAGTATGGTCAGCTGCACAGTCACACCTATCAAAACCTCAAAACCAGGAGATGCAAGGCCCAGTGAGGCTGCAGCACTGTGGGGTGGAGTTTATGGGGTAGCCATGTGCGTGGTTCACTCTGCACCTGACCCTCCCTCCACAGCCGGACTCCCGGTCAAGACGGACATCACACCCGGGCCCTCGCGGCTCTGCTCCGGAGCACGGCGCTCCTTCTTCTGCAGGATGAAGTGCAACAGGCCCTCTGTCAAAGTAGAAGACAAGGATTTCCCTTCAACCTGCTCAAAGAAGAAAGGTAACCATCATACTTTTATTACCAAGGCTGTCAGGCTCTTTTTTTTTTAATACTGCTCGTTTGCAGTGGTTAAATTTTTTACATTTATCCATGTTTGTTATTAAGATTCTGAACTATGTCTAGGTCTGTTACTTCTTCAAGCTCCTCCTCAGCCCCCTCCAGTATCTCTCACACACCTGTATTAGCATTTAAAGCCAAATTCGCCACTCTGCTTTTTTGAAACGTTTCCAGGCAGTTTGTGTCAGTAGTTCTGGAGGGTTACTGCATCATCCTCAGACATTGGTCAGATCACATTCAGTTTTGACCACCTGGCCAATGTCTTCAGTAAAGGGGAGCTGTTCCTTGTTCTCTGCTCTATATTTGCCCAGTGATATGTGGATGGATATCCACCTCAAAAAATGAGTGCAATTCTAAGTTCATCTGTGGATTTGGTACATTCTGAGTACTGGAAACATGGCATTTCTACACCTGGAATATTTGCTCGTAGCATTAGCAGTGTGAGTATTATTTTCTCCTCTGAAGGTTGTTATTCTAGGCATGTTGGAATATATATTTAGCCCAAATGTGAAGGTTTCTTCTTTGAGTACTGTGAATAATACATTTGGTGTTAGTTAAAATGAAAAGACAAACAGCAAAAGAACAGAGGCAAATTTGGTGTATTCTTCAGCCTTGGATCCTGCTTTTGTGCTCACTGCTGAGGAAGCCGGTTTGTGTAGTGGGCATAAGCCTTTTACTCTACCTCCCTCTGAAAGTCATCTTCCTTGGAGTTTTCAGGCCTGCTCAGTGCTGGGGAATAGGAATTCTTCTGGATACTGACTTCTACTGGCCATCACAAATCTTCATCACCCCCGTGTACAGCTGTCCCCTGTACACCTCACATAGTGTATGTTCTGCCAAACATGGGTTTTGTAGGAGCCTCAGGTTAAGATGGAAGAGGCATCTTATTTACTAATCTACTCATTTCTTCATACATTCCTTTGGGTTATTTGCCTCCTTTGCTGAAATAATAAAATGTGATGCAATTTCTCCTCAAAATTAACAAAAGCAACCTTGGTCTGAGCTATGTGATGTTTCAGCATAAACAGTGGTTTTGCCAAGAAAAATTGTTTATTGGATTATCTCAGATTAGCTGCATTACAGCAGGAGTGCTGAAAAATCCCTTAGAATCACAGAGTCATTAAGGCTAGAAAAGGTTTCCAAGATCATTGAGTCCCAGCCTTTGAGCAAACATCCCTCTGTCAACTAGACTGTGGCACTGGGTGCTGTGTGAACACCTCCAGGGATGGGGACTCCACCACCTCCCTGGGCAGCCCCTTCCAATGCTTAACAATCCTTCCTGTGAAGAAATTCCTCCTGATGTCCAACCTGAACCTGCCCTGATGCAGCTTGAGGCCGTGTCCTCTCATCCTGTCACTGTTTCCTGTGAGAAGAGGCCGATCCCCACCTGGCTGCCCCCTCCTGTCGGGCAGCTCTAGACAGTGATGAGGTCTGCCCTGAGCTTCCTTTTCTCCAGGCTGAACACCCCCAGCCCCTACTTGGTGAAGGGTATCCCAAATTTCCTGCATAAGAGAAGAGATGCATTATTAGCAGAACTGAGTTGAAATTCTCCAAAGCTGTATCCATGACCTAACTGCTTTCTTGGGTTTTGTTGGTTTGTTTTTGGTTTTTTGGTTTTGTTTTCTTTCCACAGCAGACCGCAAAAGCTTCTGCACTATTCACAGCACAGGCTACTTAAAAAGCTGGCCTCCCACAAAGATGGGCCTGGATGAAGATAACGAGCCAGATAACGAGGGCTGTAATTTAAGCTGCCTGGTTGCCATCGGGAGGCTCCATCCCCACGTGGTCCCGCAGCCGGCCAACGGCGAGATCCGCGTCAAGCCCACGGAATACGTGTCCCGGCATGCCATCGATGGGAAATTTGTCTTTGTAGATCAGAGGTGAGAACCCCCCTGACAGCTCCCACCACAACCTCACAGACAGCTTTCCTTCCAGCAGTGTAAGCACCACTGGGAAATGAAATTGCTGCCCTTTTTAGCTTTTTTTTTACTGCAAGCCGGGCTGGCTGTTGAGGTGGAGCTCAAAGCTGTTACTACGCATTTATTCAGTATGACTGATTAAACTTCAAAAAAAATCCCCTAAACTTCCAAAAATGTGGCAGAATAACACCAGGATCATTTCTGCTAATTTGTTAGGGGGGTTATGTATGTGTGTAATCTTCAGAAGAAAATGTTTTGAAACTGAGCCCTAATTGCTCCCTCTGTTACTTGAAACCTCTTGCAAACACCCCACAGTTAAGAGACTGCAGAGGCTGGGTTAGGCTTTGCTAGCATGTACATTTATATAACTGTTTACTAGGACACATTCTGCTGGATTAATGCTACTCTCTGTGACCCTTTGTGTTTGTAAGAAGGAAAGCTTTTCATAAGGGTTCTCTCTTGGAAACGGTTTGAGAACTTGTGCCCCTGTGGTATCTGCTTTCAAACATCCATCTATTATCTATAAAAGGCTAATTCTTCCCTTTTCCAAAAGAAATGGCTGTATTTTTCTTCAGTAGCAGGCACATATGACCAGAATCTTCCTTGAAAATTACTGGATCATCAAGGGAAAAGTAGGTGGTTGAAGGATGTTAATGGGGAGGTTAGCTGAGTGGGTTGGAGAGAGGTTCCTTGTTTCCCTTCCTTGTCAAGAAGGACTGAAAGGACTGAGACTGCCCAGATGAGGCTGTTCCAGGTTCCCTGTGGCTTTGGCTCAGCTGCTTGAGACGCAGAAAAGCTCAGACTCCAAACCGTGACAGAATCTGCCTGCTGGAATTGCTTTCAGGGGGGACTCAGTGATCTTTAGTGCCCTTTGACAGGAAGTAGAGGAGAGTCATGGGAGGAAGTGCAGTACAGAGAATATTTTTTTTTTTAATGTTACCCATCTCTTTTGGGGTGGTTGGTTTGTGGATTTTGGTTAGGTTGGGTGTTTTAGGTTTTAATTTGATAGAAAGCTTTTGAAGATATCATCTCCTGAGTGCTCACAGCTGGTGCTCACTCTGGGAGCTATGGGAGCATTCGTAGCTTTCTGTGGCTCAGAAAACGCCATTCTAACTTGTTTGTAGACAAGTTTGTTTTCAAAAGATCAGACATATTCTGATGTGTAGTTTTGAGGCATTTTTAAAATAATGAGACTCAGAAAATGTTGACCCACTGGATTTAAACACAAATGCTTTAACTGAAGTGCATTCCCGCTGTTGTTTATAGTCCTTGGGAAGTCTATGCTACTTCAAAGGGGTTTTTGAAAAGGGAATTTCTTTAGAAGAAAGCCTCGTGTGTAGGCCTGAAGTTGACATCCTACGATCCTTGCTTCTCCTGGAGAATATTTAGGCACCTCTAAAAGTTGAAAACTATTTATTTCCAAGTCAGGATGTTTAGTTCATGTAGACTTGCACTGTTCATCTATCATTTGTCCAAGGAAGTCAGGGAAGAAACACTTCCTAAACTCCCTGTGACCCTTCCTGTCCTCCTGGATTGCACAGTCCCTGGAGAAGCACAGCTATGGATTAGGTACCAATTAGCTGGGCTGCCACAGCCAACTGCTTAACAATTCACTGTTGAAATAGCAGCTACACCGAGCAGAGTTTTAAAGAGAATCATCTCTCCTCTTATTTATTCAGGACTCCTAATTGGTCTGCATGGTGAATTTGAGAGTAAAATTAAGTTTATTATCTATGCAGATGTCATCAGATACAGCTTCAGGATTCAGAGCTGCCTTGTTAAGTCAGAGAATCGAGCTGAGGAAAAAAGTAAATACAGGATGAAATTCCAGAAGGACACAAACAATTTCCTTCCTTGCATAATAGAACATGGTCAGATATTGAATTCACCCAGTCTGTTGAGGTCTGTAATTTGGTGCAGATTCTCCTTCCACAGCACCTATTCATCCTGGTGTGAAAAGAGAAGAGTTGACAAATTACCTGCTCATGGTGGTTGTTCCCCATCTGTATGGGGTATCCCACCACAGCAGTGCTGCTAAAAGCCTTGCTTACTAAAGTTCTTGGGAAAATACTGGAATAAGTTTGACTTGGTTCCCAGCTCTTCCATTTTAAAGACAGGTTTGGTTTTTCTTGGCTTTTGTGGTTCTCTTACGCATTGCTTGGATGAGTTTTCTTGGAGTTTTAAGTGTCCTGGGATAAGGCTCACCAGACAAAAGTCAGTTTGAATTCTTGTTTGCTTCTCCAAGGCTGAGGGCTTTGTTCGCCCTGTCAAGGACTTGAGGTGTCCTCAACTGGTGCTGAATTCTCTTGGTGTGTTTGGGAACATGCAAAAATGCCCTGCATTGAAATACTACGGATTTTGTGCTTCAGCTTTTTTCCTTCTGTTCTTATTTATAATTATTAATGTGTACCAATTTCTACATTTTCTACTATTTAATTTGGGGTTTTTGAGATTGCAGAAGAGATGTTGATCTACCTAGGTTTGTTCCTTATTGCCATTCATGTTTAATTTGCATTGGAATTGTGACACTTATTTCAGTTTCTTCAAGGAACTGTCACTTCTCCCTCAGTAGTTTTCTTCTAAGAAATGCACAAAATCCAAGTTGAGTTTGGTGTGGTGTTGTTCTGTCCCACTCATGAGTTCCCCAAAGCTTTGATATCTGTTTTGCAGTGGCACTTGAAGCAGAAAGCTTCGTGTTACCTTGTGGCTGCTACAAGGCTGCTTTTTTCAGGCTTAAATTCCCAAAATTACAGCAAATCTTCAAAGCTATTTAGAAAGTCTTACATCCCCTCTGGTGGTGGTAGGTCAAATGTAATACCTGAGGGCTCTGGGTGTTAGGTACTTTTTTAATTACCTGAGAATTAAAAATAGTATTCTTAAGGAATTTTTTTTACCTTCTAAGCTGAAAATTCCTTTCCGCATTACTTGAGCCTTACCCAGCTTTGGTGTGAGCTTTAGGAATCTCTGACTAATACTTCAACTTGAAAAGATTTTTTTTTTTTTTTTCTTCTTTCTCTTTATTTTCTTCCTCTCCCTCCCTTCCCCAGGGCAACAGCCATCCTGGCATACTTACCCCAGGAACTTCTAGGTACTTCATGTTATGAATATTTTCATCAAGATGATATAGCACATCTTGCAGAATGTCACAGACAAGGTATGGTTATTAATAATTCAGGCAAGAAATTTTGTTCAAAGTATTGGAAACAGTTGTTGTCTACTAAGGAAACCAAACAGACTTGAAAAGATTTGGGCATTGCTGTTTGCAAATGCTTTAGTCAAGAGCATTGTGCTGTATGTGCCAAGCACTGTGATTATCTTAGACTTGCATGGATTTGTAGGGAATATTTGAGGTTCAGGATGGGTGAGGGGCTGAAGGAGGAATACCATTTTTCTTGAGGGATATGGGGAGGAATGGGTTTTCCCTGACAAGGGCTCTGTTCACGTTGTGGTGCCTGCTTGACACAAATGACTTGCTTTCTGCCTGTCTTCAGTTTTGCAGACAAGAGAAAAAATTACAACTAACTGCTACAAGTTTAAAATAAAAGATGGCTCTTTTATTACGTTGCGGAGTCGCTGGTTCAGTTTCATGAACCCTTGGACCAAAGAAGTAGAATACATTGTCTCCACAAACACAGTGGTTTCGTAAGTGCTTTTCCCTCAGCAGGTGCCTGGGAATGCCCCTTGCTTTGCCCTTTTCTCATGTGAGATTTGACCTAAATATGTGCACACGTTCTGCATGACAATATGTGTCTTCTCCAGATAACACCCTGGGGAGAGGGGGTTTAGTTTAGCAATGGCAGTAATTTAATTTCTGGTTGTTAAAGCTTGCAGAAAATAGAAATATTTTCTTTCTTTGGGAAAAGCTGGGATTCGGTCTTTGTAGATACTTAAGGGGTGTGCATTTCTTTGCTTTGGCAGGTATTCCCCCCACTTCCCTTTTCCTTTCTTGTGAGGTGACTTCTCAGCAGAATAATTGCTGTGGAGGAGTTCTGTGCTGAGAGAAGCGGTTTGGGTCCTGCCCTGCACACTTTGAGGTGGAACAGGGTGGTTGATTTCTGTTGTTTCTCCAGCCCTGGTGTCAGTCACAGGGGTGACACTAACTCACACTGCTGAAAAACGCTGAAGCATTCCATGCTGAAACTCTGGCTGCATGACTTGGGTTTGAATCACTGGTAGTGTTTTCTACCTGTAGGGTTTTCTCTCACTGACTGTTCCAATCCTTGCACTCCGCAGCACCACGGTCCTGGACAGCGGGGACGCAGCTTTTCCCCAGCTGGCAGCGTCCCCACACAGCATGGACAGCGTGCTCCAGGCCGGGGAAGGTAACTCCTGTGCTCAGGGAACTGTGCCTTGGGAGCAGCTCGTCCTGCCTGCACACACTTGCTGCCCTTCTTCACTGAGATTTGTTAATATCCTAAGGAAAATAAGGTTTAGCTTTGGGTCTGAGCCACACCTGCTGAGGGTTGCTGTTGTTAAATATGCATTTCCAGAAGCAGGCAATTATCCATTCTGGATGAGCAATGCTGAAACCTTTCCTGCCCTCTCACTGTGGGTTTTTCTCTGCTTGGAGTATATCAGGCTCCTTCCTGACAACCTCCCAAGTGCTGTGCAAGTGTGAAATCACATTGCTGTAGCAACTCCTAACTGGTCAGACCTCACTTTTCCCTCCACATTCAGACTCCTGCAGTTACCTACAGGGGCTTTATTTGCAGTCATCGGGTACCTTGGGTTCATCCCAATATTTATACTGAATGGAATACGCACTGGCAAGTTCCTCACACAAAGCAGAGAACAAACATGTTTGGGGAAGAGCCTGTTTGGGCACAGGGTAGGGCAGGTCTGACAAGGCCAATCCGTAGCAGCTCTGGACAAGAGGTAGAACCAGATGCTCCATTTTGAAAGAGAACAGCCAGATTCTAAAAGAGTTGGGGTCTGTTCTCTCCCTGCTGGCACAGAGGGACAACTGAGACCCAGCACAGTTCAGTGCAAGCTAGAGCTTTTCATCCATTTGAAGGCACCCAGCAGTTGATGGAAGTGTCAATAAATCCAGTTCAGAAGGTCCTGCAGCTGGTCAAAGCCTGAACACAATTGCTCTGTGGAGAAGGTGTGCAAGCTTTTCTCTGACCTGAAAAATTTCTGCTCATTTCAGGTGGCCCCAAAAGGACCCATCCTACTGTGCCTGGAATTCCAGGTGGAACAAGAGCTGGGGCAGGTAAAATAGGGAGGATGATTGCTGAAGAAATCATGGAGATTCACAGGTGAGAGAAAATGGTGTGAAGTTAAGTTGTTTTATTTACTGTTCTTGAAGAGGAGTTAGACTTCCTTAATTTCCTCTGAAAGAACAATATATTCAAGCTGAATAAGGAATTATCCAACTGTGTTTCTCAGACAGCTACAGGTTCCTGTTCGGCATCCCTGAGGCAGTCAGCCCCCAAAGGGAAAGCATGAAGTTACAGCCTTCCAGCTTCCTGTTGCAAAAGACTGATACTGGCTTTTTTTTTGCTGATTTTTTTTTTTGATGATGATGGCCTGTTTACCAGAAACAGGAGTTAAAAAAAGGAGCTACCTACAAACAAATCCATTCTAGACTGTTCTTTTCCCAGTGACTTGAGGCTGTGAGTGGCACAACCTCCAAATGCCAAAGCTATTGACTCTGTGCCAGAACAGCAATGTTTGTTTTCGTTCAGTCCATTCACTCAGATGCTTTTGGAGCTGTTAGATGTGCATGATGAGCTTGTGCAGTTCCCCTGCAGTTCTTGGAGCAAGGACACAAGGCTGGGGCCTTCCCATGGCAGTCAGGATGTGGGGCTGTGTCAAGCACAGGGTCACTAAGGGGATCCACAGCTGCTTCTTGTGTTCTCACCTGTTTGAGCAGCTGCTTTCAGTGGGTACCACTTCATTTCTGTTGGCTAAAAATCCCTGTTCCTCAGGTATTTCCCCTTGGGAACTGTGTTACCTTTCCCATAAAAGGGGTCTCACCCAGCAGGTGTTTATTGGTAGCAATTTAACCAGACTGAGCTGCAGTCCAGGAATACATTCAGTGTGTTTCCCATAGCTTTATTCCTGCTGCAGGCAGGAGACTCCCTCCATCCTCACTTAAGGCAGCAGCAGACCTATCCCTAAGGCTTCATTCCTCTCTGTAGGAGTAGGGAAAATGGGAAAGAGGAAAAGAAGAAAAACATGGCTGAGGCAATCCTTTGAAGCTTAACCATCCCTTTTAGTAGCTGTAAAACATTTAATTAGCCCAAGTGAGTGTAGTAGTGTAGTTACCACCCATGTTTGCATTGCAGTTCGGACCCTGGGTTAGTTCCAGTCCTTCTTCAGCAGCTGTTACTATTTTCCAAAGCTGCCTTCTGTTCAGCTTTCCCAGGGGAACTCTGCCAAGGACAAGATTCCCATTTCCATTGCTTTTCTCTGTAACTACCCCTCCTCCCTTTAGTCTGGAGATTTGTTGGTTCTACAGTCAATACGTTAATCATTATTAACGATGTTTGATCAGGCTGTGGAAAATGGAAGTGAACAATGCAGCTTTGAGCAGTTACAAACAGTCCAGTGTCCAGTGAACTTCTGTAGCAGGAGCTCACTGGAGGAGTCTGGGTTACTGTGACTGAGGCAGCTGGAAGTCTGAGCTGGTGGAAATTGAAGTAAAATACTCAAAAATTAGGCTTTCCATAGCAGCCAGGACCTTTTTCTTCTGACCCTGTGAAGGCTGTCCAGGAAAAAAACAGGGAGGAGGTAAAGCTTGCAGACCAGGCAGGCTGGATTTACACAGGACCGTTGGTCTGGCTGCAAATAACAGCATTGCTGCTCCTGCTGCTGTGAGGAACATTGAAAAGGGGAGATTACAAAAATGAAGCTCATGCTTTTAGCACCTTATGGCTCCTGATACTGAAGTCAGCATTTAAAACTCCAAGTCTCTGAGTTGCTTGTAAATCCATGCCCTGTTTCATGCATGTTTTAGGATAAGAGGATCATCACCTTCCAGCTGTGGCTCGAGTCCCCTGAACATCACCAGCACCCCCCCGCCCGACACATCCTCGCCAGGAGGGAAGAAGGTAAGAACAAGCTTCCCCAGTCTGGGGGCAGTCAGGGCAGGGGACATGGGATTGGTGCTCAGGGAACAACTCCAGGGAAGATTGTGCTGGGCTGGAAAAGGGACCGAGCCAAAGCGCTGCGGTGGTCACAGCCCCTGTACAGCCCTGCCTGAAGGGCAGCGAGCAGCAGCTCCCAAACACCAGCACCGTTTGACACTCACCTGCCCTTTAGGTTGGATTCTTTCAGCAGAGCTGCAGGGAGCAGTTCTTCTCATCTCTCTCCACCCTCCAAAAACTCTCTGACACCCCGTGCTGGTGAGCGCTGGAAGTGCTGGTGCTGGAGCACCGGCTGTGCCCAGTGAATCCCACCGGTGTTCCTGTGCTGCTGTAGCACGACCCAGGACAATTCCGTGCTCACCTGGGCACTGATAGGTTATTTTTAAGTCAACACTGTGCACCTGCCTTGCTCTGAGATTGCTTGAGTAGCACTCAGGTGCCATTACCAGCACTGAGCCACCTGAACACTTGTCCTGGCTGCTTCCAGCAATCTCTAAATGCTTATGGAAGTTTTATCCAAAGCAAGAACACTTATCCAGATCCTTCTGCGCTGCTTCAGACTTACTTAACCTTTTTTTCTCAGAAATGAGGACTTGCTTATAAGAATTGCTTGAACTCGAACAGACAGTAAATATTTCTGTCTGTTCCCAGCTCTCTTTGTTCTTGAAATAAAACTCCCAAGTTGGAACAGAGTTGCAATTCTATAATAGTGAGTCTTTCTTCTGCCCTACAGTATTCAACATGTCCACAGAATAGAGGCATGGCATAAAGGAAAATACAGGTGGAGGGTTGGGTGTTTTCAGCACCCCCTTGATACTTCTCCTTGTTTAGAAGATTGATTGTTATAAACCACAGGGTTATTTGGGAAAGTCCATCTGCTTTATATTAAAAATTCCACCATAGGACAGTTTAGGATTTAATGCACCATTTCATGCTGCTTTAGAGCTTCTGTTTTGTCTTTCAAGATCTTGAATGGTGGCACTCCAGACATTTCTTCAGCTGGGCTGCTGTCTGGGCAAATCCAGGATAATTCTGGGTACCCGTATTCTGACAACTCCTCTATCCTGGGTAAGTGAAATCACACACGAACACCCTAAACTCACAGGGGACACTGCAAGAAGATGGTTGTTTTTAGCAGTAACTTGCTCTTACCATCTGCAGGCTCCAGCTGAGGCACAAAGCCCACAGCCAAGCACTCTGTGTGCCCAAAGAGGCACCTGGCAGCCTATTTTGTAGCCTTAACTTTACACTGGCACTTTCCTTAGGTAGTGCTTGGAAGCCTCTTTTCTCTTGCTGAGTCAGTGTGAAGTAGCTCAGCTGCTGCTGCAGGGTTGTGTTTGCAGTCTGGCACTGGGGTTGTCCCAGTGAGGCGTGGTGGCCCTTGCTGAGGATGCCCCAGTGTCCCCTCCTCTGCCCCCCGGCTACCAGGGGTGTCCCTGGCACCAGAGCCTCTAGGTGAGGGGCTGCAGGGTGGCAGCAGCGAGGGGAGCAGCCCCAGTGAGGTGCTGGGTGTGTTCCCTGCAGGGGAGAACTCCCACATCGGCATGGACATGATCGACACGGAGCAGGGCTCCAGCAGCCCCAGCAACGACGAGGCGGCCATGGCCGTCATCATGAGCCTGCTGGAGGCCGACGCGGGGCTGGGCGGCCCCGTGGACTTCAGCGACCTGCCCTGGCCCCTGTAAATGACCCAGCACCCGACAGCCAAGTGCATTTACTGGTGGAGCTCCGCAGCCTGTGAAACTCGTGGGACTGAGAGGCTTTTATGTGGGAACTTCATAAAAGCTGTGTCAGAATGCAACTCATCCTACCATGTGTAACTTCAGACAAAGTGGAATAACCTGCTACAGTGTTCTGTGTTGATTTGGTTAGCTGTGTATAGCTTGCAATACTTGTATATTTTGGATTCTGTTGTTTGAAATTTTTTTTTTAAATCACTGTGCAACTCACTGGCATCAGTGGTAGCTTTTATATGCAAATGACCATTTCAGATGTATGGTGTGTTTTTACACTGCAAAACAGTCCCCATGTGGATATTTCTTATACTAATTGTACCATAAAGCTGTTTATTCTTTCTTGTAAGAATCCTTTACTATAAATATTGTTAAAGTGTAATGTATTAGACAGTTAAATATTTTTAAAATAAATGTTTCCCTTGTTCTAAGATGGAGCATTTACTTTGATAAATAAATTTGATAAAACCCTGCTGAAGGTGCATGCTAGAAGCACTTGGTATTTATCATTTCTTTAGCCTTGGGGGAAAAGGGAGGAAAGCCAGTGCCTTACCTACACTTACACGACTTTGTCATGACAGTAAATTCCCAGGGCAGCTACTGTTTCTTACTCCCAGGTCCAGGTTTATCCTGAGAAAAGCACAACAAGGCAGATGCCGTGAAATAGGCTGATTATCTTTAAGAAATACTTGTTTTTCACTTAATATTAACCATCCTTCCCCTAAGGAAAGAAAAGCAACTACTTGCAAAATTCATAATTCACAGATAATTCAAGCCCATTAAAATAATGGAAACTTTATTTGCATGAAAAACTTGTTTACAATCATTAATAAATGAAGAATGAACCATTTGCATTTTCCTATTTCATGACACTTATGAAAAATGTATTAAATAAATATTTGTGAACAGCTTAAGGTAAGGCAAAATTTAAGATAAAGCCCCTGTCCGTTGTTCACAATTTTTGAACATGGCTCACGCTGCAAACAAGTGAAAAAATTCACTAAAGAACTCGAACAAGATGTTATGTGGGTCATTGAATCACGTCCTCAATCCAAAAACCCATGAGTAAGTAGTTTTGTGCTCAACCATATACAATAACTTCAGAAGGGTCAATCTATTCAGAGCAAAACTATGTACAGTTAATACCTTTGATAGAAGCACTTTGTTAGTATTGTGCAATACATTTATAAAAAATGGCTTCAAATTCCATTTCTCAACCATTTGTAAAGTGCTGCTATCAATTCCCACTCTGCTTCCTAACCCTGTGCCACGACAGCGTCGCCGCGGAGCGGGGCCAGGCCAGCTCACGAGTCACCAACGTCACAAACCTACTGGCAAACACAGACACGAACGTCACCGAGCCCAGCACTGGAGCTGCGCTCCTCCCAGAGCAACCAGGCATCCCTTGGGGCCGTGCCAGGGCCCTGCTGCAATATCCTAAACACCGGAACACAATGGAGAAACTGGCGTTGCAGTGTGGGATGAGCTGAGAACAGTCACTGCGGGGAGCATGCTTGTGGGGGGCGGCGGGATCAGAGCGGGGGGTTCTGGCCCTCGGCCTCCAGCTCACCGCTGCTGGGGGCCGGGTGCATGGGCAGGATGTCCAGCTCGTCCACCTGCGGCGTGGGGTGCATCACCACCAGCTGGTCCTGCGGGATGTCTGCTGCTGCCGCCGCCAGGTTGGTGATGGATTTGCTCTTCACGCACTGGAAGTCGACATGCCGGCTCTTGCCTTCCTCCTTCTCCCACGACATGCGGATGAACGGCCGCTGCACGTAGTTGTAGATCACCTCTGGCCTCCCGCCCGGCCGCTTCTTCACCTTCTCCTTGTACGTGGGGTAACCTGGCAAAAGCAGGAGCACAGCCCCATCAGCACTGCCAGTGCAGAAGGTTTTGCTGTGTTTAAGTCACCTCTCCCCTGTCCCCCAACAGTAATGTCCATTTTACACATTACTATAGGGCACCAGCATCACAGTTGGGTGCCACAGCTGTTCCTTGTCAAACCAAGAAATGCCAGCAGAAATAATCTGCTATTAGCCAGCATTACAGGCAGGGCCAGTACTTGTTTAGCTAAAAGGCTCCCACCTTGTTCAGCTGAAATTAGTTATTTTAGAGCTCACCAGTTAAAAGCATTTGCTTTTTCTTGGCAAATTATAAACGTAACTATGACAACTTGGTGAGCAAGTGATAGAAATACTGCTAATTATAAAGGCTGGATTCTAAAATACCTGGGTCAACCATCAGAAGAAAAATGTAATGCAAAGAAACCCAGTTCTTACAGTTACAATAAAAATCAGATTACTCAGTGAGATTTTACAGAGCCGCCTCCTAACTTACATGACGTTTATTTCAGATCAGTATTTCTTTGCACTTCACTGATCCTCTGCATAGTTTTGTACTTCCTGAAAGAAAATGCCTGCCACTTAGCATAACATTTTTCATTTCACACCCTGGAAAGGATACCAGCCCAAGAACACAATATCCAAAGCTGTACAAATGCACTGTTACTCAAAGCAAGCATAGAGAAGATTTTGTGTGGAAACTGAAGGGCAAAGGGCATGAGATGCAAGTCATGAAGGCAGTAGAAAGCACCTAAGTTATCTACACAGAGCTCAGCAGCCAGACACAGCTTGGACACCAGTCTGGAGCCCATAATCAGGTTTTCTAGCTGGGTACCATTGCCCCTCTGGCCATTCTGTCACCAAGCCTCAGCAGAAAAGACAACACCAACCCCTTGCTTTTCCAGCTACAGAGAAAACCATAAAGCAGAGAAGTGCAGCAGACCCTGAAGGAGAGGGAGAGTACCAGCAATGTTTCCCTTACCTTCGATGCCCAGTCGGATCTTCTTGAGCCCCCTCTCCTTCAGAACCGATTTGGCCACATCTCTATTTTCAATGTACTTGAAGAATCGATACAACTTTGTGCTGTAAATAACTAAAAATACATTTTAATGAGAAAAAATCCCCGTATTCAAATACTGACCTTCTAGCCTTGAAACACAAACATTTGTTTTTTCCGGTGTTTTGCTTTACTCCAGTATTTCTATTTCAGAAGAAGGGGCATAACTCAAGAAAAAAACAGCGGAAGATACTGGGGAATGGGTTGGGTATCATCTTGCAGGGAAGTACAGTCCATTTACAGGTGCTTAAACTCACCATCCATACAACTGTAATATTCCAAAAATAGTAACACTTCTTTTCTTCCTCAAAAAAACCTCTAGTTGTTCTCCCACAGTCAACATGACTCCTACCCACTTCTCTCCTCAAGCTCTTCCTGAGGAAGTATTTTCTTCCCCTTCACTGGCTGACAATACCTTAATAATAAAAATTAGCTTTTCTTTTTAATTACATTTGAACATAACAAGCAACATACGCTTCTGTGAAACAAAATATTAAGCAGAACTACCCAAACTAAGAGGTTTATTTCTGTACAACAACTTTAAATCAGCACATTCACTGCTACCTCTACCACAGCGTGGCCTGGTGGGAACAATGAGGATAAACTTACTTTGTGAATATTCCTCTCCCATTTGGGGGGGATACTCTTCATCCCAGTCAACAACATCATCATCTGTCAGCACAACGATGTGGCACTCCCTCTCCCCACTTTGGGCACTGGCTACCATTAATGGGAGAATCATTTCTTCCAGGTAAAACTCAAATTGCTTGCGAGCACCATCATTTGACAATTCATGCATGAGAGCACCTAGAAGAAAATTTTAAGCACAGGCACATTTGAGAGCTTGGTAAAGAGATGAAGGCAGCAATAAAGAAAGAGTAGATCTGTTTATCTTGTAGTATTACTGCAGACAGGTGTAAAGACACTCAGTTTATGAGCTTATGTAAGTTCAGGCCTTGTTTGAATATTGACCAGCCTGTCCTGCAGATATTAACATCGTGTTGGGCAGACAGAGGAGTGACTTTGAGACATCATTTACGTTTTACTACTGCTAAACATTTGGTAATTGTGCAAGGCTGCTCTTGGTTTTCCTAAAAGAAACATGATTTAAGCCAGTTGCTGAGAGAGCAGAGCACACAACCTACATTTCATAAGCAGCAGCTTAAAACCAAAGCTTCTCAAAGCCCTCATGGCAGGAGCTGCTAAATCCCTGTAAGGACAGAGAGCTCGGGCATGTGGCAGGGTGGGTGGCCCTGCTGGGGAAGGCAGACGTGTCCTGCACAGCATTCCCAGCAGGAATGCCACGGGCTGGCCCTGCACTGCACACACAGGGAGAGCACAGCAACCAGAAGCACAGGCCAAGGCTGTGTTCCCAGAACAGCACGTGCTGGAACCCTGGAGCAGCCCGCTCCACCAGCAAAGCTGTGCTACTGCCACCAGGGAGACGGCCTCATCTCCTAAGCAAGGAGCTGAAAAAATTATCCTCCCTGTCCTCTGCAAAAAAAGGTACCACAGAATGTTACTGTATCTGTACTGCAAATGCAATCATAGAGCTAAGTATTCCACAGGGGGGACCAAAGCACAGAAAAAGATGCTGAAATATCAGACATTATTTTTCAAAGAACATAAAGCCATTGGTTTTAGGGCTTTATTACATCAGAGATAAAAAGGGATGGATTTTATTCATGTAGTGCCAGCCATCTTCTTTACCTTAATAAAGGACACGATTTAGAATTAACACACACGCACTTAAGTCAATTTGTATAATTCAAATTATTTTAATAAACTCTGTACTTACTCAGATCTCTGCATTTTATAGTACTATACTCAAAGGAGATACAGAGATAGTCACATGCTTCTCTCAGTTCAGGAATAGATATCCCATCAGGACAGCGTATCACCCCAGTCTTGTAGTAGTCCTGCAGGATGCACCAAGAAAAAACACAGTGCACAACATCCACCAACAGAAACACTTCATCATTTCATTCATGATACCTTCTCCACAAAGAAAGCCCCCAAAATGTAAGACAGCAACAAATGTTAAATTTTGTGAATCTTCCTGTCCTCAAATTTATGTTTTCAGAGCTGCATTCAGAGCAGTGAGTTCTGGTTAAAATTAAGTGACAGCTATTAATACTGATAATTTTGCTGTTTTTTATCTATACTTCACAGAGCTCTTCCCATTCCAAGTCTACTGACAAAGCAGTCCAGCAGCTTCCTACTTCCTTGTGTGGATATTAAATAAGGGGCCATTTCCATCTCAGACTGAAGTTTGCTTTACTCCTGTTAGCTGTGAGAAGTTTACTTCCAGTAGTCTGTTTCACCTAATTTCAGCTCTAGAAGGGCAAAATACACCTGAATTTGGTGAACTAAATGGATAGGAAAAGATGAACTGATTGCTGGCAGCAGTGACTTTTGGTTTCTTTCATGTGTACTTTCTCTCTCCCCAAATGTCACATGTTCATGTCTAGGAAAAGGGCGTTCATAGCAAGCATTTTCCCTCCTCTACTGAACAATATAAAGAACACTATCTATGCCATCCACAAAAGCTAGATATGCAAGTTGGGTTAAACCAAGAAGTTTTACTTCTTAATAGTGCTTGTCCTAACAGCATTTGCCCCTAAAAACTCACCAGAATAGCACGAAACACAGTGGAACCAATTCCTTCAGCAACTTCATACTCTCCTTTTTCATTGGGCCGTGTAAAGTTGTGTTCTCTGCCTGATCCAAACATCCTGCTCAAGAATGAAAGTAATTTGGGTCAGAATTCCTTACTATGGTTTTCTAGTTTATAAATAAGAAAAATAAAATACAAGAGATTGTACAAAAACTGCAGGGGAAAAGCAGTGCATTCTGTTCAGTTGGGATTATGTTCTTTACTTTGTGATCTGACTTGTCTTTTCTGACCACTGTTCAAGAAATAATGTTTAGAAAAAGGCAGTCTAACAGGATACAGGCTTAAGGCAAATAATACATTACTATAGTTACTTTTACCTCCTGTTCCTGCTTAGTGTCCTGCAGACTGACACTGAGGGAAAGTGGGTTTATAAATAACCTGTGTGTTAGAGCAGTAATTCCATATCTTTATTAACCTACTTTTCAATTAGCAGAAGATAAAATAAGCTTGTTCCTTGAACCAATCCCAAAGGGAGACTAACTCAGCATCACACATGCACAAAAAATCCAGTGCATTAGGCAGCACCACTTACTCTGAGGCTGGGCATGGAAAAGGAAACTATTTCATTGCTTTTTTTCAGGTGATACACTTCCAGTCTATCTGGATATTTACACGTATGCATGTATTGTATTATATATAAGTGCTTTAAATCAATTACTTAATTCTATTGATTCTTACTTCCATTTATTTCCTTTGACAGTTTAGACAGAGAAGCATTTCTTGCCTTCTCTGTGACTCATCCCACTTTTCACAAAAAAGGGATGCAAGGTACTATTTATCCCACACTGCAGTGATCTAAACAGAGCAAAAATGTTTAATCACATTTATTACCTGTACTGTAGCAAAGAGATTTATATACATGTATTTTAAATATGATTATATCCTTATGTGCTGAGAAATAGCTGTATTTTAATGAAAAAGCCAAATCCAAAGTGACACAGACAAACCTTTCTTTTCTTTCTTGATGCAAGATTTTAAGTGGTGCCCTCTGCATTTGGACAAGGCAAAACCAACCAGAATTTGAGCAAGTCAAGAATTGAATCTTTTCCCCACCAAGCAAACATGTTAAATATGTTATCCATTATACTACAGAAAACATTACACACATATTGTGGACTTGCATTCAAGTGTTGATCATTTTGAGCATTCAGCCTCTCTGCTGAGTGGCTCATGGCTGTTATACTGATTATTTGACATTTCAAAAAATAAACGGGCTGAGCTTGAATATCGTCAGGGTAGGCTCACTAAGCAAAATAAATTCCTTCAAGATTTTCCTCCTTGCTGTTTTGTCTACACTCACTATGCCACTTTGTTTTATGAAGCACCTAGCTTTAAAAACGAGGAAGAATGAGGCAGACGGAACACAGACGCAATGCCCAGGAAGACAGAAAGAAATGGGAACATCATGAAATGGTAATTTATTTATCAGTTGTCATCTCTAGGTAATAGACATGTCTTGGCTTCCCTGCCAAAACCAGAGAACTTGCATTTGATTTTTACTTAAAGACATTTGCAAACTGGTAACACTAAACATTAGCAAGATCAGCTGCAGGAATGAGTCCAACAGCTATTTAAACAATTTAAATATCCATAAAGGATTTATGGCTCTCTATAACAGTTGGGAACTAAGGAAAAAAACCCAAATCAAAAAAGATACAAACCTGCCCAACATTGTGTTAGGTTGTGCAGTGAAGATGGAAGGATCTACAACAAATCTGGTGTTGTCCACGATAAGCGTTACTCGCTCGGAAGTTCTGACATTCCGAGCTCCCTCTTTGCCATTTTCATACACAAACACCATTTCCCCACCAGCCTTGCAGCTGCCATCTGAGCTGGACTGGCTGCTGTTCCTGCTGCTGGTGCCCATGCTGACAACAGAACCATTAGGGGACGTCTTCTGGGGCCGGGGGCTGCTGGGCCGAGATGAACTGTGATCCTTCTCCCGATCTTCAGTGGCGACAAGGTGGAAGAAGAAAAAACAGGAAATGAAATTAAGAGATTTACATGAGTGCTATATAGTTTAAGTCTTTAAAAAGGCACAAAACATATCAATTACAGAAGTTAAGCACAAATTATTTTGGTTAAATCTATTCTGGTTAAAAAAAATTCAAAAATAACTGCCCATCTTCCCCAAAAGTTTTTACAAAGAAAATTTACTACTCTATTACTGAAAAAGGAAGTCAACATAATACAGAAGCTATTGCATCACAGTAGGTGCTACATCTGAAAGAAGCAAACCATGGTTTGTCACTTAAAAAAATCCCTATTTCCTCTATTTTCAAATACCTAGACCCTACACAGTAAAGGGGAAGTATTCAGTCAATTATCTTCTAAAAATCAGACTGTTCTTGTGATTTGAACTAAATAAGAGGAATGTAGGAATACACAATGCAGACTGAAAAAAAAGTTACAACTTATCAAAGAAGGGTATGCCCAGCCCAGGGCACATGTAAGAAATCTCTCTGTTGTGCCATCAACAAATAATACTTTTTATTGTATTCCTTTAACAAAATAGTACTCTAACTTAGAGAACTTTAATCCTGAAATGGCAGAGATC
The DNA here is from genome assembly GCA_013399915.1 of Illadopsis cleaveri. NCBI lineage: Eukaryota > Metazoa > Chordata > Aves > Passeriformes > Timaliidae > Illadopsis > Illadopsis cleaveri. The sequence continues at coordinate 151,522 of VXBB01043982.1, forward strand.
TGCACACACCAGAATGATACTGTCTTGTTGGTGAAGTGACATTCCTGATGCATGGAGTGAGCTGAGACTCTGCTCTTTCGTGGGATGAGTCACGAGATCTGTCACTCGACCTGCGCCTGTCCCTTGATCTCTCGTGTCCACCACTTGCACCATGGAGGCTCATTTTGGTGTAGTCTATTCCTTTAGCAACACGGGATGAGGTGCTGAAAACAGAAATAAGTGACATGTTCAGCATTTCAAAATTTCAGAGACATCACACATCTAAATTTTCAAGGCATTCACACTCCATGGACATGTTTCCAAGATTAGGATTATCCAGCTCCATTTTCTTTGTTGTACTCATGTTTGTATTTACAAACAATTACTTGGAATATTAAGGAGACAGCAGGAATTACCTGTTTGCTGCTGTGTGATTTACAGAGACAGCACCTGATCAGCTGAGCCTGCCTGTGAAGACGCATTCACACAAATCTCTTCCAGAAGAGGTAGGCCAAATACAAAAGAGCTTTTTATTTTGATTCTTACTGTTAAATTAAATGTTCTAATCAAATAATACAATTAGAAGTTAGGTGTCATTTTTTTTCCAATGCAACCTATTTTGACAAAACCTTCTCAGTCCACAGGCTGACTTTACACTTTTCCTGCAACTTGCCTTGTGCAAAGGTAGTCAGTCTTAAATGAGGGGATGCATCAAGACACACCAGCCAAGAGTTTGTTTCTGCACATTCTGTTTTAAATTTTCATTTATACTTAAAAAGAACAATAGTAAGCCACCACAACCCAGGCAGCAAACATGAACTCTACTATCAAAGCCATGACCTACCAGACTGTCAGTAACAAGTAGTATGTTTGTTCCAAACCAGCAAATTTAATATAATAGTTTAAGATGTTTTAGACTGTGCCTGTTACATTATTCAATTTAAGATATCAATTACATTTTGCAATTATTAAAACTAGTCAGTTTTGAGATCCACAACTCTCAGGAACTATCCAAAAATTAAAAATCAACTTGTGACAGCTATTGTTGAATTTATCAAAAATCCTTATATCGTCTATTTATACTCTTTAAAAGAGACAAATTTATGTCTGGACAGCACAGACATGTCTGCGTCCTTGCACCCCAACAGAATTCCTAAAGCAGTTCCTTTGCTGTTTACCTTTCAAGTGTGGGCATGACAACACTCCTAATTTATGGGTTTAGCTGAAGAAATTGCCAAAGCCTCAGGTTGTGGATAACCCAGACAGACACCTGCACAGCTACAAGGTCTGACAGACAAAGCAGAGTCATGACTTCCCAGAGGAACCTCAATGCCCCACTTGCTTGCAGCCTGCAGATCCCATAACTCCTACCAAGAGACCTGAAATCACGACTGCAGGAATGCTGTAGGAGAACACACAGAGGTAAGAGTGCTGGCCTAAGACAAGCACAACAAATATAACAGCATTCACTGGACAAGCAGCTTGAGCAGTGTTCTCTTTTTAGGTTGCTTAGAGGTAATGGCAAAAAAAAAAATCAAGGCTTTCCATTAGCACAAGATGTTGCAGTTTCAGGTTTCAGTGATTGATAAGAAGAGAAGCTTTACTGAGAACAGAAAGCCTGTGACAGATGAGTGTTTAGCTCAAGGCAAGGAGTCAGAAATGTACACCTCACTAAGGTACAGGAGCTTCTCCCCACCTGAACGAGGGCAGAATCTCCTGTCGACAAAGCACAAGTTTGGTGCAGAGGGAATCTGCTGCAATCCTGTTCCCTGCCAAGCTTAAAATATGCTTCAGTAAGAAATGCATCTTTGGGATGTGGAGTCAGCCAAAGGTCTATTGAATAAGGGAAAAGAACTGCAAGCCTTGCTTCTGGCTGAAAACACTCAGATTTACAGTCCAAGAATAATGATCCAAGCACTTCCATTAAAAGGAAATTTCCTGAGGACTTCCAATGCAGGTCTGAAGGTATTAAAATTTATAGCATTTCAGCATGGCTGACATGTGTCCTTACTTGTTTTACCTCTCTATTAGAGAAAGGTAAATTCTTTCTTTTTAAAGTGAAATGTGCAAAAATTTGCAAGAGTGAGATCTGCAAACCTCCAAAAAAGGAAAAAAAATCAACAGTTTAGGAAAACCTTTGCACCTTTCCTTTGAGACAGATACATACATACATAATATAACCATTTTAATAGATACAAAATATGCCCATAAATTAGAAACATGGATTACAGTCTCGAATTCAAGACCAAAGTCTAGCCCCAGTTTAAACATGACAATACTCATTACTACAGGTAAACTTCCAAAAAAATGGTGAATTTTTTTTCTTTCAAAGAAGCTCTGTATGCTGTCTGTGCATTTATATTTGCATGCTATGGTACAATCAAGGGTGCCACAAAAGGGGGTGTGTATGTGTGGAGTACTCAAACACCTACATAACAGTCTGGTGACAAAACATCTCTGCAAATCCCAATAAAGCCTCATGTGATCAGGCCTCTGTTGAAGCACAGCTTTGATCCTAGACCTGATAACATTTCCAACCATGCTGTGAGAAAACAGAGTTTTGCAGGTGTCACATTTTATAGTATCAAAATGCATGACTCACTGTTTCTCAGAAACTAAAGAGCTCTATTTGCTTTAAATAAGGGAAACACGCTAGAAAATGAAACTGAACCACTGTAATGGGATGCAGGCTTATCACATATTTTGGCAGAGCAAACACGAATTCCTCTTTAACAGAGAAGGCAATTAAAATGTGATTCTTAATCCAGAAAACCATCTAAAGCCATATTACCCTCCAAGCAGTGATTCAGAGTTCCCAGTGAAGCAGGGCAAACCCTAGTTAATAATCTCTTCCCAGGAGCTGATAAGAACAGGTGCTACAGGAAGCGACACTGACTCAGCTGGCAGCACGCTTCCTCCCAGGCGTGCCCCAAGGAAGGGCCGTGCCAGGCACAGCTGTACCTCCCCAGTGGGACTGGGGCTACTTCTGCTTTGGTGCCAGCAGCCAGCAAGCCTGGAGGAGAGGGGCAGTGCTCAGGGATTATCCATCCCGTTCCTGCTGCCAGCGACAGCCATCCTGGTGGAGCCTGGGCCATCAGTTCAGCTCAGCACACCACACCGGGACAGGCAGAGGCTGCCAGCTGGAGGAGGACACGATCCTTGAATAGTAAATCAAGTGCTTCTGAAACAGACAGATTAGTAAATAATTTCAAAGGGCTGTTCAAGCTGCAGCTGGCCACAGGACTCATTTGCTTGCTTCTAAGTTGTACTTTCCTCCTTTAATGCACAGATTAATGCTAACTGTGAGACCGATGCATCATCTATTAGCCATAAGATGCAAGCCAAAATTGCAAGATTTTTGAGAATTCAAGCAGTTTGGCTTGAGAAAACACTGGCTGAATCACAAATCTTCATTCATCTTAGTAACAGCCATCTAAAATGTCAATCTTAAATCTCATCAGTGTTGAGTCACAGTTCACAAAAAATAGTTCTTTGATCTGTTGGATATGTACCTGACAAACTTGAAGTTCCATGAGTTCAATAGCATGAGCACTCGGATCAGTGCTACCCCTTAAATACAACTTTGCTCTACAATGAACAAGAAGATTAACCTGAGTTTAAATGTGAACAAAGAGAAAATACAGAGGTGGAGCTTAGCATGTCAGAAGAGACAGGCATTGCCTTTACCCTGCGATACCTGACTAGGAAAGTTGTATCCCTGAGCTGCTCTATTTTTACTCTGAAAAAGGAACTCATTTGTGGCCAGTACATACAAAAGAAGACCTGTGATTTTTATTTTCCTGTAAAGAGGCCTTAGAAGAAGTTGCAAGTGTTCAAAGAAAAAGGAAGACATCAGAACTACCAAGTAATTTTGATTTATTTGATAGAAGCACTTGGTCACATCCTCTTTTCCCCCTCTAAAAAAGCCAGTGGAGCCAGGAGGTCGTTTCTGCAGGGAATGCACAAAGCCTTCACTGCACAACAGCAATGTCAGGGACTAAGTACAAAGCTGGCCCCAGTGATGAAGGCAAGACAAATTGGCATTCACTGGGGAGTTCAACAGCCGTGATGTTTGTTGCAGCTTCCTGCCAATCTACACCAGTGGACATAGGACTGACCAAAGCAGAGCTGCCCCATTTGAAGAACAGGCCAACAGGAACTCCTGTGATCCACAGAAGCACCACGCAGACCAAACACACCACGAGGACTCCTCCAACAGCAGTGAAACACTGCAAGTTCCAAGTGCCAGGAAGCCATGGCTGCCACAATGTATTCACCTGAAATCTCAGCCACAGCAGCCAGTGGAGCCGGCACAGAGCCTTATTTCCAGCCTCCAAGAAAGAGATCTGAAGCTACAATGACCATCTCACCCTGAAAAGAAATGTTTGCAAAGTCAGTTTTCAACTGATTCCTCGGCTAGTGACCACCAGCTGCACTCAGGGCCGTGGAAGCTGTAAGACACAGCACTAACCCATAAGCAGGATTTTCTCCTGCATGCTGAATGACACATTACATGTAACTTAAAAAAGAGAGGAAAAAGAGCAAAGAAAACACCATTTTAAACCCTCATCCCTTCATTCGCTAAAGCTGGAAAAAGTCCCATATATGTAAGGCCACCTAGCACCCAGAAGTTTATAAAAGGGAAGAACATCTTGCTTTATCAATTACTTTCCTACAGGGAAAAAAAAGCATCCCGCCCTGCCCCCAAATAAACAAGCCCAAACCAAAACAACCAAACAACCTCATGAATATTCATGTATTCTGGCAATATTCACAAATTCAATACTCATTTCTCCCTGGCTCCAAAGGAACATTGGAACATGTACACTACACCCATTCAAGAACTTTAAGTCAGTCATAGAAATCACTTTCCCCCTCAGACAGGGATGAAGGAAGCTCTGTCTTTGTAAGGGAATGAGGCATTTTCTTTAAAAGCACTTGCCTCATGAAGAAAACCAAATAAGCTCAAGGTTTTATTTAAGCAAATCTATTTAATATGATGTGAAGGAGGGAAAAAGAAGTACCATCAAAATGGCAACTTGTCATAGTGGTAATGCTTCCTATTTTTGTAGTTAAGGAACAGTTGTTTTTAAAAAATGTAAATGCTCTTCAATTTAATGATGCTTTAGAGTCATCTGTGGAAGGAGAGCTTCAGTTTGTCTTTATACATAACAACAGATTGCTTTGAATATATTACTAATTATTAAAAGAAGTCATTAGACCGAATTAATTCTACTGCCAAAATAATTAGCATGTATTCCAATATAAAAACTCCACGTGCATCCTACTGAATACTGCCAATAAATATACTTGTTTTATAAAACCAGCTCTCGTCTACACAGAATTATGGTGCTTAACCAACATACTTATTACTCCCAAACCCACCCCGAAACCTTAAATAAATGAAAAGGACACAGCAGTGGAAAATTAACCAAGATTTTTACCCTTTCCCACCCGTCTATCTTCTAAAAGTTATATTAACTCTCCTTACAATATAAACTTAGATCCACCCTTTGCTAGGGCGATTCCCATAATCAACACTTGTAGAATCAGGCTACAGAGCTTTATCTAGACACTAAGTTACAGCTGCCATACTCCGAGGCTTTAGAAGAAATCCCTTCTGCTCATCCTGCCAGGACTTACACAACGACAGCGCTTATGTCCCTCTTCCTCCCCCTCAAGCCTGTTCTTTGTCAGCAGACATTTCAATTGACCTGTACACACAAAGGACAGTACTCTGCCTTTTCCTTATTCTTCTCCTGAATAATGCCCACACATTATTCCTGCTAACAAATACGCACCTTCCTCTCGTGTCTATCAGGGAGGAAACACAGAAGCACGGGAATAATTTCGGAATCAGGGCACAAAGGAATTCTGTTCCTTCCAAAAAGGCAGCTTTGAAAGCCAGATCAGCATCCTTTGGCATTACTTGTTAAGTTCGGCATATTTGATATTTCCATCGTCTCTTCAGTAGTTCACGGCACCGTCAGCGAGCCTCACTTTTCCCTCCATCACCTTGCCCTCCGGGCTGAGCGAGCGCAGCTCTCCAGCCCGTGCAGCGCGGAGAGGCGCTGGCACAGCGCGCTGGCGGCGAGCTGGGTTTCTCGGCGAGCCTGACTCAGCCATGCGTGCTGCACGGCTGACGTGTGACCCCGCAGCCATTGGGCCCCGCGCTGACGGGCGGGGAGCCAGCCCCGGCTGCCGCAGCTATTTCGGTCCTGCCGCCGCCCGGGCTCCGGCACACGCGCAGCGCCGGGAAAAGGTTACCGCACCTTCCCCGGCACAGCTCGGGACGGTGTGCAGCCGGCAGCCCCGGGAAAAGGTTACCGCACCTTCCCCGGCACAGCTCGGGACGGTGTGCAGCCGGCAGCCCCGGGAAAAGGTTACCGCACCTTCCCCGGCACAGCTCGGGACGGTGTGCAGCCGGCAGCCCCGGCCGGCAAAGCCACGCGAGTTGCAGGGGGACGGGCCGTTTGTTGCCGTAAAGTCTACCTGGATTAATATTTAAAGTGAATTCACCTGAGTTCATAAGCTGGTACAGCAAAAGCCTTCTGAGAACGAGACAGCACAACTTCCGTCTTTTAACTACAAGGACCCCTTTTCCAGTTTAAGCTTTACCCTTTTTCCAAGTTTAAGCTAGGGAGAATGTACTACTCTTTGTAATAACTTAAACATCATTAGTATCTAATTATATTAATCAGTACATTTACCAATCAGAAATGATTGTGCATTTTCACATCAATAGGTCATCAAGGTGAGCCCACCACGCACAAAAAGCAACAAAGCAAATTAATACACAAGTCAGCAAAATTTTCTAAAGATTTTTTGGCGGGAGGGTAACTAGGCACTATGAGACAGCTTTATTTAAATGATTCTTTTTAGAATGTCTGCAGGCTGTTTTAAGGAGTCACAATACACTGCAGGAATGGCTTAAAAGTAAGTCCTACAATAAATAACAATCAAGATATCGTAGGGTGGAAAATAAAACATGATGCAAGTTGAAGAAATGAGGAGGACTGTTCAGCAAATGACTGCTGTAATAAACAGGGAAGTCAGTGGGAAAAACAAGGGACTTGTGATTAAAAAGGCAAGAAAATCTCAGCATTCCAGGCTGAAGAGTCAGCTCTTTACACATGGAAGGAAGATTTCTGCTCATACAATTTCAATTACTCGAACCACTGAATTTTCTCCTGGTTTTAGGATTTTGTGATGGTTCACACAAGCACCCTCCCCATGCCCCAGGGGAAGAATAACCATCCACCTTGTAAACCTTTTCTTCCCTTCAATATAAGCCAAGGAAGACATGGCTATAATAAGCTGCATGAAAAGCATGCTGGAAAAACCTCTCTCAGGCAGTTTTTGCCTCTAATAGAACAGTCCCCAGCAGCAAGAGAAAGTGCCCTGGTTCCCTAAATGGGGTCTCTCCTGCACAGAATTAGGATGTGTTTTCTTCTTTACTCCTACATCAGATAGAAACAACAAGCAATGGATGGATTGGCTCCCAAATCCCACAAAATCACTCCTCAGGACAGCACATGCACCCATCGAAATCCTACAGAGACACAGTCCAGAAGCCACACTTGACTTGGGGCTCCATGTAAGGACGCCCTCAGAAAGAATCCTCACTGCTTAATTTGGGGGCTGCCACAGGATCTTCCTTCAGCTCAAAGCAGAGACTCTGTCAACACCTTCCACCCTCAAAATTCTTTAATATTCACATAATTCTGGTCTTCAGTGGGTTCTCTCAGCCATGAGTAATGTGCTTCTTCGTAATGCAGTTCCATTTCAGGAAAGGATCTCATGAGTGGAGTGTTCAGTTGCCAAAGGGATTTCTTAAAGCAGCAAGGACTTAACCTTTAGGAGGGAACACATTCACACCTTATGACTTCTACCAAGCTACCCAAACACAAGACCTTCCTAAAAGAACGCTGGTTGCCTTTATTTATATACCAATTTCTGCTTCATTTTCAACATGGATGTTAAATAAAAATCAAACTAAGAAACTCAGAGGAATATTATCCTCCTTAGAACTGGAAAGGATCTCCATTTATTAAAAAACAGCTTCAGAAGTTCAAATTCAAAAGAACTGGGACCAAACAGAAACTCTATGTAGCCATTACAGTTTCCATTCTCAGAGATTAAAGGTACAAACAACAAAGAGAAAAGCCATCCATAAAAAAATTTCTAGTTCTGAGCATAATCACCTCTAAAGTGCTTTGTGTCCTAAATAAATGTGCCAAAGTCCACCACAAATAATATGTGATAACATTTGGCAATTTGGGTGCTGAAGAAGTGCAGGAGGATTTAGTGCATGGTTTTGCCCTGGAAGTTGCTAAGTTTCCCTTCTCAGCAGTGTCAGTAAGGTGTCATTGCAGACATGAAGGATGTCAAAAAGGAAATAAAAACCCCAGTCCATACAACTCTAAGATCAGTCAGTATACATTCAGTACCTTACAAAAGATTAACAGACTGGTGTTTTTGAAAGTTATCACTGAGTGTAGCCTATTTTTCTGGATTCCAAGACCAGTTCTTCCCAGCCCGCCTCAGTTTCTCCTGAGGGCTTTCCATCCTGCTGCCTACAAAGCCTGGATGAGGAGATTTTGATCTGCCATTGCCAGGCTGAAATTAGGAGCAGGCATGTTTGCAGTGAACTGAAAGCAGGTGATGCACAGTATGACCCGAGCCCATGGCAAATCAGGCCTCATTATTTTCATGCCATACCTTGTACAAGCCTGCTCCATGCTGCAAAACATTCAGCTGCAGAGACCACAGGAAGAGAAATAAAACCTGTCCCACAGTGGAAAACAGATTATACATTTTGATATCCTTCCACAGATGAGAAAGGGACTCTTCTGGGGATGCTTCATCTACTTTACAAAATGCAAAGACACATGGCACTTCCATTCACAACCCATGAATGAATCCTCCCAGCCAGCAAAAATAATACTGGGGTGAAAAATCCCAGCATTTAGCATCTGCACAATAACTGCTCATCTATGGACAAGATTGAAAAAGCAATTGAAGATTTTCAAAGATCCAAGAGTCATGGCAACAGAATCAAAGCAGTCACATTTTGTTCATAAATGCAGTAGTGCAGGCAAGACTTTGCATCTAATAATATCTAAACAGAATGAACAAATAAGAAACTGTCAAAAGGGACTAAAACTGAAGTAGATTTAGACAATTAAATCCAGAACAAATCTTAAGGAAGAGGCAAATTTAAGTCAAAAGTTTTTCACCACAACTCTAGAAAAAGCACTCTGTGCAAGAGAATTGAATTCTTCCAACAACAACAACAAAATCTTCAACACTACAGAGAAATTACATGTGGGAAACTAATAACTGATGAAAAATTGAATAAAAAGTACAGAACACCTAATAATGAAAATATGAATTCAGAGACCATTTATTTAAACCTTCACCACTATTAATTCAGCATATGGTTCCTGAACATTTTCTTCCATCTTATTCAGGTATTTAAATAAAAAGCATCTGCAAGAATTTTCTGCAATAGCTTAGATAAACAAGACTGTTTGTATGATTATTTAGTCGTCTTTAACACCATATAACTTCATCCTGACAGGCTCTGCAAATTTATACCAGGGATCATATGCATTATATTTTTAGTCCTTATTTTCCACATCTCTCCCTTCTGAGTTTTCCATTCCATTGCCCATCTCAGAACAAGTAAGAAACAGGAGGAGAGAAAACAACAGTTCAACTTGACAAGTTTATAAAACTGGTCACTCACCAAATTATAGAGAACAGGATATAATGCTGACCCGTACAAGGATTCAATCCATTCCCCTTTGGACAGCTCTGCCCCATGTCAGCCCCAAACAGACCCGTGACCTTCCTTTGCTGCCACATAAGCCCTACACACAGGGCTGCTCACAGTCCTAGATTATGTTTTCTATGAGTCAAGAAAATTATCTAAGCTATTTTAAGAATGTTAAGGCTGGAGGATTAAACACTCCAAAGCACCAAGAAGTGACAAGCTAAGCATCCATCGCCTGTATTACTCCCTTGTTGAGATTATTTATTACAAAGCTCTTATTTCACCATTATGTTTTTCAAACCAGAAGTATTCTCTTCTTGATGATAACAAGGTGTATTTTGAGTAAGACAAACAAGACTGGAGTACTCAAACCTTTTAATGTAACAGTTCTAGTTATATTATTACAACTTATGCTTCCAAATGCATTTTGCCCCCTCCACACTGTATTTTTCACAAAGACTTTCACTTGTCTGGAGGAAAAAGTGTCAATTAAGTCAGAAACTTTAGTAATATGTCTATATGCAGCCACACAAAATCCAATTATTTTGTTCAGGCTTTTGAATAAAGTACACCATTTTCCAATAATTAGATTCTCTGAAGTAATCAAGTATCGCACAGGAATAAGGTAACAAAATATTTATCCTTATTTATCCCTTATTCTATTACAACCTCCAACTATAATTTAGAATCTCATTCTCAAAGATTTCCAAAAACACTTTATTTGGGGAAAAAAACTAAAATGATCAGACGTAGCTTGAGTACTATATCCCTAGTGTTATATATATTGGATGGTGCAGAAAAATTCGTGTGTTATAAAATGTTTTGTGTAAAATGAATCGAGAAACCAGTAACTTGACTGTGATTGAGCCCAGGTGTGTCCAGCAGTGAAACTTGCTTATCAAACCCATTCTCCTTGGAACAATAAGCTTGGCCAAGGAACATTTACAACAGAAAGGGGTGGCCGGACTGGAGATGGCCCATAATCACCACCTCCTATCGGTCATCAACACCTGATATGGATCGGGAGCCGAAAGACACGGCAATCAGGGGTTCCAGGAAATCTATTCAGCAGCCCGAGCCTGGCCAGGAAATCCTTTCAGAACCTGAATTATCGGACTTGCATATGAACAACTATACCCAACCACACAATAAACCTTGCCTGAGGATACAAAAAACCCTATAAAAATCGGACCCTGGAGACTGTACGGTGTGGATAGGGCGGATCAGTCTCTCGGAGGCTGTCTCCCTACCACCCACACCGGTGTTGTTTCTTTTATTGTGGCTTTTCCATATTGGTGATGGGATTGTTTTAATAAATTGTTGTTTGATAATCTTTGATTTCGTTTTTCATTTATAACACTAGCATACACGTTAAGTTTCCATAAAAATGCTATTCAGCATTGGAAACAAATTGTGTTTTGCCAGAAGTATGTCCAATAGCTGCAATTATCTTTGAGACATAGATTTCCTAACTTCTGACGTGTGACCCTTGAATTCAGATTGCATGAAATGATCAACAGCAGCTTTTCTGAAAAGCATAGGCCATGGGTGTCCTTGAGTTAACTTCTATCAGCATCAAATAATCTTTGCAGAAAGCTGCACAGCTTTTTATTGAAAGATTTCCCCAAAATAGATAATCCACCCCAGACCACACATGGTCAGACATGTGTCCTGTTCCTCTGGGCTGGATTTACCCAGCTGCAGCTTCCAGCTACCACACTTCATTTCAAACTTGTCCACTGACTACAGGTCATCACCGTAATTTCTGTGACTGATCAAGAAGCCATTTTTTAACCTTTGGGTTTTCCCCATCTCAGAAGATACTCAGCAGCATCTGTACCTTCAAGGAAGATGTTGATTAGAGGCAATTCTGAGCTGCTGACACCAGACTTGCAGTAACTCCACTGCCCACCCAAGAGCCTTTTTGACCACATGACGTTGCTGGAGACGCGTGTTCCCAGCTCTCCTTGCTGTGGCAGTGCCACGTCCTTGACAGGTGACAAGACCGTGTCCTCGGCTCCCCCTGTTAAACGCTGAATTCGGTCACAGGGAGAGCACCCGGGTATTTGCCCGTGTCAGACCTCTCAGACCACAGCTGCTAACGAGCCCCTTTCAGTTCCTAACAGCCCCATCAGGGCTCCTCTGTCCTTTGGTAGTTTTAGGTTTTGTTCCAGACCCCCGGTCTTGGGAGGCTGGAGCTGAATCCCCTGGCCTGGTTTCAGCAGGGAAGCGTCAGGGGCACTGCCCAGCGCCACTCCCACACACAGTCCCGCCGTACCCACGCCGGCACTGCCCAGGCTGTGCCACACTGAAATCCAACGAACGGAGCAGCACCAGCCCTCCCCCAGACACCACCACCTGAATAAAAACATCAGCTGTACAAAGCTACACCCCACAGACCGACCCTGACCAGCTGCACCAGCCACCTTCTGCGGGTCTGCTTAACCACTCCATTATTCACAGCAAAGGCCTCTAATTACATGGGTCTCCCCATGAGCCTCTTAATTACTGCTGCATTCTTTTGTCCTGCCCTCTTGCATTTCTCACAATCATTCAAGAATTAATGGCAGGAAAATAACCCACAGTATTAATTGCCTACAGAATACTTTGGACAACACTTGAGTCTAGTTTATTTGCCTCTACACAACTAAAATGTGAAATGAGTTGCGAGTATTGAATATGCTCCTTAGCTTTTTTCCTATCATCTTGCCAGTAGGAAAGCTTGAATAACTAACAATTTTAGCTCGTTAACAGAGATGTTTCAGTTATATTTAGCACGTCTAAAAGGGCAAAGTACTTAAAAGATACACACTTATTTGGATGCTTAAATATCTTTCCAGCAATATGTTTCTTCTCATACATTTGCAAGGTGACTAACTGCTTTGCTTAGTCCATTTTTGAACACTGTACACTGGAAAAACACTAATTAATTTCACCATTTTGACAAATCAAGAAGCATTTAAAAAAAACATTCATACTGTGAGGGATGCAGGCAAAAGCAAGATATGACAAACAGTTTAACAAAGAAAGTGCAACAGAGTGTGATACTGGCATGCAGGCAACTGTTAGTTCTCACCATGGACAAGTTGCACATATTTTGGGATGCAACTCCTAGCAAGCACCCCCAAAAAATTCATATATTTAATCACTCAACCGGTGTTTTGATATGCATACCAGGCATTTAGTGGTTTTTGGTTTGTTTTTTTCTTTTCTTTTAGTAAAGAAAAGGATTGAAATGCAACCCATGGCAAAACAAATCTAAGCACAGATTAGGGAAGCTGACAAATCAGGTCAGAAAACACCTTTTAAAATAATTAAGAAGAGTTCCTTGTAAGAAGAATTACAACGTTTATGACAGGACTTGCCACAACCAGATACAGTAGCCTTTAGGATGGACTTTCAGTGTAGTTTTTGAGATGCAATAGATGGGACACAGCACCTACCTTGAATGTTTACAAAGTTTACGAGGTCTATTATGCAATTTCCGATCCCAATTCTCTGGATCACTGGAGTTACTGTCATAAGGATGAGGCCGTCCTGCCATTCCACTGCCAGCTTCCTCACACTACTGCTCTGAAAAGCACACATGCAGCACTCACAACCTACATCAAGAGAGCAGTGTTTACCTTTAAGTAATGCCACACAGGAAAAAAAAAGTCAGACATGCAGAATTTAGTGTTGTTAGGTTTTGATTTTTTAAATGCAGATCACAGAAAAACAGGATACACTGAAGCAGAAATTGCATGACAATAATATTTTACACATCTTGCTGATACCTGCACTAAAAAGAGTATTTTGTTATAAGAAATATAGTTCTATAAATGCTGGCAGGTCACTTGAATTTTGCAACAATTAAATTCACTGTGTCCAAACAGAAAAGTCACTGGTTATAAAACACAAGACAAACATATCATGATTTTCTTTCAAATGTACAAAGTTAATTCAAAGGAGGATCCCAAGTAGAGAACAGAAACCAACACTTCTACGATTTGAATAGCTGACCAAGAGGAAAACAGAATTACCATTTATATCTGAGTCCTCACTCCAAAACAGAATCAACAGCAATCCTTACAAACACTCGATGTGGTCCAGTTTCACTGACTTTTGCAGAAAAGTCACAAAAGCTTAATAAAAATAGATATAATAACGACCCTTTCTTAAGTGAGGTCTGATGTTATATTCACCTCCCTTTAGAATTCTCTCACAGATCAAACCACCCTGTGACTGTCAGCAGAGACAGCCAATCTCCAAAGACTGGTGTTCAATCATACCTCTAAGTGACACTCGTGGCAACAGAGTCGGATAATTCAGAACGACCTGGTTACAAAAACGATAAAGCAGCCACAAGTGATCAGCTGATGATTGCAAAACATCTGGAAAAAAATCGAATTACAGACAGATAAACCTTTCAAACAACGGGAAGTTTATTATGTTTCTTTACAATTTTAAGCTACATATTGTAGAAACATCATCTCTCTACCTCACCATACCCTTAATAGACTTGTATTACATTCAGTGAAACATCCTACGTGGAAGTGAGTCCCAAAGCAACTGTGACCTCTTTAAAACAAAGTTACTTCTCAAATAAACTGCCCTTTAAGTCATGGAAAATGGAATAGCTCTCCTGGCAAATTTAGATTCTCCTAGCTAAATTTAGACCCAAAAGTTTTTATTAAAGGGGGAAGAAGAGAACAAGCTTCTTAAAAATGTTGGTTGCGTTCAAGTTTTGCCTTCATGTTCAGTTTTACTCAAGCAAACAGGTTTAATACAAAACATACAGTCTCCCCCACAGGGCTGGGTCTTTTTCCTGTTACAGTTTCTATAATTATATGCACTTTGATTGGAAGACTACTAAGCTCAGGTGTGTCCATATACAGTCAGGAAAAGGAAAAAGCATTTTATTTAAAATTACAGGAAATAGTCAACTTTCTGGTAAAGAAAAAAAAAAAAAAGCGCCCTGATAAGCATTTCATTGTGTATTACCTGGAAAGTCAGGTTACCAAAGCACAATCAGTGTGTGAGGATATTACACAGAGAAGGTTGTAGGATCTACCCACATTTATCAGAAGAAACAAGGAGAATCCTACAACCTGTGTTAGAACAGAAAAAACATTATTAAGGAGACAAGTGGAAGGAAGGCCGGTTTCCAAATCCAGGAGCAGTCCTTCCCAGCTGAGGTGCAATACCACGCACACAAGCAATACAAGAATAAAGACATTTTGTATCCTGAGTTGAAACAACCCGTGTTCTTTAGACTGAACCTCTCCAGGCACAAGGAGCCTTGCTAATCCTGGCAAGAACAGTGTGTGCAACACAGAGCCAGGAGGAGCAACGTCCCAGGGACACCACAGCTCCCACCGTGCCACCACCCAGCTCCGACCTCTGCTGGGCCCTGCTTCCATCCCAGCCTTTGCCAAAGCACCACAGCACCTCAGGGCTCGTGAAGCACCACAGGTTTCTTGACAAGCTATTGTATCTTTGCACAAACCTCCTCTTTCCTTCAAAACCATCTAAGAGATTTATAGACACCTCACCCTCTCAGGTACACACCAAAGCAGGTGCCTTAGGACAAAGAGGTACTCAGCATCCAGTTCTGATTCTTTGCATAAAGGCCAATATTTGAATTTTTGTACTCAAAAGATGTGCAAAAGCAGCTGTTTTTATGAGAACTGCAGCTGCAAGGCCAATTTAAAGCCACTTCCTTAAATTGTCTCACACTCCCTGCCTTCTCCCCATCTTTCTTATAAAGAAAATTCAACAGGAAGATGCAGGTCCACACACACTTCAAGGAAAAAGCCAGTTCAGAGTAGGATCAGCTCCTCCATGTGCTTTGCTCTGCAGCTCCATGCTTAAGCCCTTACAAACAATAGATGCCACAGAAGGACAGAAACAAACAAAAGGAACTGTTTCCCACAAACAACAGCATTCCCTTCTCCCAGCATACGGGGAACCCCAGCAGTGTCACTGATGAAGTGCCAGGCTGGCACCCAACTCACAACCAGGGCACAGCTATGAAAAGAAGGGAAACAATCCCAAGTGTCCAAAGCTACATCTTGTGAAACTTCTTGTTTAGTTCCAAGCATATCACAGTATGAACAGTCTTCCCTCCATCCTCCAGTCCACAGGATCTCAACAATTAACACTTCTCTAAAAAACAATCTGCTGTAATGCAGCCGATTTTTTCTCCTTGATCACTGCTGATAGGACTTTTGTGCACATTATAAACAAATGTACTCAATTGTATTTTAAGTTTTAACAAATCTTTAAGACTATAAATAAGGAATTCTTTTGTTTTGCTCTGTTGAAAATAGTTTCTTTTCTCAATTAGAAAATGCTGTATGAACTCTGTGAAGTAACTAACCAGTCATCCCGATTAATTTTTAAACACATCTGCAAACACATTCTTTCCTGCAGCAGAGAAGAATGTTTCAGCTGTGGTTTGTTTTTGGGGGGGTTTTTTGCATGGATTCACACTGCAGGCAATAAAGAAAGCACGTTTTGAGGAACATTCTGACCTTGTGTACAAGAGAAAAACAAAAAAAAATCCCTGCAAGAGCACCTGGCCTCAAATACTGTTCTAAGCCTTCCATGAAAACAAGGAGCTACATCTGGAATGCTGATGAAAAGGCACTGGGAGCACATGAAATAAAGAATCAAATCCAAATACCCTCAACAGACCACACAACACTGGCGTATTGGCCAAAGTGGTTGACATTCTAATTAGCTAATTAGCAATTCTCCAGGTGTAAAGAATGATTTCATACCCTTCTACAGAAAGCAAATACTCCAGAGAATCATCACCGGGAATAATAGGAAATCAGGAAGCAGACTTTAATTTCCAAAGCTTTTAGCACAGACAGCTAGAACACTTCAGATTTGCTAACATCAACTTGAAGCCAGAATCATCACTAATTTATGAAAGTTGTAGGCTACTGAAATACAAGGGAATTGTAAGCATCCAGTGGGTTTGAGAAGTTAAAAGTCGATGTGGTAGAGCCACCCCAGACATTGCAAAACACAGTAATTAACGTGTTTACAGCACTACTTAAAGAGCTCATGAAAGGATGTGTCACCCACCAATTTGTGCTAGATGTTGAACAGATTATTTGAAATAATACTTAAAGGATATTCAGTCCTGTGCCATGACAAAATAGAATGCACAAAGGCTGCTGAGCAGATCAAGCAAGATTCAGACAACATCAGGTGCTGGACAGAAGTGGACATGCACTTTTGTGAAATGCAGGACTTGCATTTTTCAAGGCACTGCAGGCCAGCAGAGGAGTAGAAAATGCTCTCTGGAAACCTTTCAGGAAAGAAGTAAAGCTAATCAAAACCAACATCAATGCATTTCCAGCCAGCCAGTCATGCTGTAATTGCTGAGAATACCTGTAGGCTGCAAAAATCTGGAGTCTTACTAAAAAAGATGATTACAATACCCTGCAATTTTGAGGCAGGGGGCCAAGATGTCTTCTGGCCACCAGTTCATCAGTTAGAACAAAGGTCTGATAGCTCCTGCTGTCAGTACTGAGGATGACATTCGAATAACTAACATGTAATACTTCAGGCATCTACTCAGCTCTGAGCTTTGGTCAGAAGCATTTCCAAAAGCAGGACAGGTTTCAGAGGTTCCTCTGCTCTAACCTGCTCCCTCAGCGAAGTGCACTGGAAAGGACAACCAGGATAATCGGGAAGGACAAAACCTGGCATTAGTTGTGACAAAGAAACTCCAAGACTCAGATTAAATATTTAGACTTTCTGCAAGCGGTGACAGTCTGCTGTTCACTGCCTCTAGTCATCAAAGCACAAAAGCAGCAACAACAAAAAGGAACTTCCAAGTCAGATTTACTGGGAATGCAAGCATGGTGACATTATATCCTAATTAAGAAATGCAGTTCAAAGGACACATGCTCATAATGCAAACACCACATACCATGGAAATCCATACCTGTCAAGTGAGTTTCTTGCAAACTAGTGCAGACATCAGTCACAATTCAGCCATATAAAATAGCTTTATAAATTATCATCACTGAAATATTATCAAACTGACACTGATTAAAGCGCAGTTCAGAGACATCCTTTGCAATACAGGCTCAACATTAACACAGCAGGATAAAAGCTCCTCTTAATGAGCAAGTGGGAAAAAAAAAAGGAAAAAAAACCCCTGAGCAGTCACAGGAAGATGATGGTATTTCTATCTTCAGCAGCATAAACAACAGATACCTAGTGACTAGCCTGCAAGCTTTAACTTTGTAATTCCTAAAGGAACACGATGATAAAACAGCTGTTTGACATTGGAAGCCCAAAAAACAAGAAGCAGATGACTCCCAGCTCCCCCTCTATATTAGGGCTCACTGTGTGAAACCTGCCCAGCTCGACCTGTAAAAAGCCCAGTGAATGGAGCAACTTCTCCCTCCAAAAGCAGAATCGTGGCTCTGAGTGCAGGAAAAGGGAGCAGAACCCAACTCCTTGCCCCTGCCACTGGCCCCAGCCCTGGTGGCCCTCCAAGACACGGAGAGCAGGCAGGCACAGGGCTCCACCACACCAGGGAGGAGATGAAGGGCACCAGAGCAGCCACCACATTTCCTGAAGGAACAAGCAAGGTCTGTATCCATGGCAATACCCAGCAGTGACAACACATCTCAGTGAGCAAGAAAATACACACACACAGTTTTTCACATCTGAAATGAAGTCTAAATTAGCTTTTATACATATTTTAAAGAGATACATACTGTCATTGATAAGCAACAGCACCAGGCCAAGATTTAAGCAACATTGCTAAAGGAAAGCTGTGCTGAAAGGAACTGGCACAGAATGAGGTTCTGATTTTTGTGTATGAATACAGGACAAAGCAGCCCCAGCCTGAAGCACACAAGCTGCAAAAACACACAGTTTATAACAAAGTGACAGAAAACCCAACAGTGATGACATCTGTTACTAATTTAACACACAATGTCATCCACACATCAGCTGTTCACCATTTTCAAATGCAATTGTGCCTAAAAGGAAAAGTGGGCTTCAAGAAGGAATTTAGTGTGGGATGTGAAAGCTGCTTTAGCTTGTTGTCTTTCTTAACCCCCGGGTTCCCTGGCATTAACACACAAACACAAACGTGCTGAAAACACTTCCCAGAGCAGCCTCAAACAGCACCATCTGCACAGAGGGCAACGATCAGCACAGGCAGGATGCACGATGAGTCTGGAGACAGAAATGGTACAAATCCAGGGACAACACTCAAAGGCTTTTGGCAATCTGGGGCTTAATATGAAAAGAAAACAAAATCTCTGAGATGTTTTGCAAGAGATTCAGTCCAAGACAGAGACCTGCCAAACACAGTGCAACAGTCTTCCTTAATTACAGGGAAATGGCTTTAAAAAAATGAAAACAAAAAAACATCCAGTTCCTTTTGACTGTACTTGTGTTCAAGCTATAGGAATTCCAGGTATCTGACACCAGATGATGCAGAGACATGTTTTAGCTCAGAAAAAAGATAACAAGTGTGCACGACCAGGTTGTGAACTCTGAATAGTGTGAGGTTGATAATTTGAATTGTTTCTCTGTGACAGTTTCTCTGTGATACTGGGTTTCTCAGGCAAACCTAGCAAGGAAAGAGAGCATCTTCCAGGGAAAGGATCAACAAAGCTGAAGCAACAACTGAGCCAAGTACTCTTTAAATGAATCACTGAATGTGATTCGTGTGGAATACAGGCAAAGAGAAGTACGAAGAACAATGTCAACAGTCAAAAGGCTACTGAGAAGCCAGATTTTAAGCACGTATTCAAATTTGTAAGAGGCAGCCAATAATAAAGAACAAAAAGACACAAGGCTCAACCACTCTTTTGGACAAAGAAGCCAGACAAGTGACAGGAACAAACCTGGGAGAGGTCTATGATGGAGTTCGATCCAAATTCTGAAAGAAAAGGGTTCTAAAGTGACACACTGGATGGGACCAGAGGTAAAGAG
>VXBB01043982.1:171495-200926 GCA_013399915.1 Illadopsis cleaveri
TGGCAGCGCCCGCATCTCGCGAGACTTCTGGGGTGGGGCGGGGCGCGCGCGGGACGCCGTTGCCAGGGAGCGGCCGGGGGCTCCACGAGAAGTCGCGGCCGCGCCGGGGAGGGGGTGAAAAACCCGCGGTCTGTGAATACAAACCCAACGGAAAAATACCGCGANCAAGACACGGAGAGCAGGCAGGCACAGGGCTCCACCACACCAGGGAGGAGATGAAGGGCACCAGAGCAGCCACCACATTTCCTGAAGGAACAAGCAAGGTCTGTATCCATGGCAATACCCAGCAGTGACAACACATCTCAGTGAGCAAGAAAATACACACACACAGTTTTTCACATCTGAAATGAAGTCTAAATTAGCTTTTATACATATTTTAAAGAGATACATACTGTCATTGATAAGCAACAGCACCAGGCCAAGATTTAAGCAACATTGCTAAAGGAAAGCTGTGCTGAAAGGAACTGGCACAGAATGAGGTTCTGATTTTTGTGTATGAATACAGGACAAAGCAGCCCCAGCCTGAAGCACACAAGCTGCAAAAACACACAGTTTATAACAAAGTGACAGAAAACCCAACAGTGATGACATCTGTTACTAATTTAACACACAATGTCATCCACACATCAGCTGTTCACCATTTTCAAATGCAATTGTGCCTAAAAGGAAAAGTGGGCTTCAAGAAGGAATTTAGTGTGGGATGTGAAAGCTGCTTTAGCTTGTTGTCTTTCTTAACCCCCGGGTTCCCTGGCATTAACACACAAACACAAACGTGCTGAAAACACTTCCCAGAGCAGCCTCAAACAGCACCATCTGCACAGAGGGCAACGATGAGCACAGGCAGGATGCACGATGAGTCTGGAGACAGAAATGGTACAAATCCAGGGACAACACTCAAAGGCTTTTGGCAATCTGGGGCTTAATATGAAAAGAAAACAAAATCTCTGAGATGTTTTGCAAGAGATTCAGTCCAAGACAGAGACCTGCCAAACACAGTGCAACAGTCTTCCTTAATTACAGGGAAATGGCTTTAAAAAAATGAAAACAAAAAAACATCCAGTTCCTTTTGACTGTACTTGTGTTCAAGCTATAGGAATTCCAGGTATCTGACACCAGATGATGCAGAGACATGTTTTAGCTCAGAAAAAAGATAACAAGTGTGCACCACCAGGTTGTGAACTCTGAATAGTGTGAGGTTGATAATTTGAATTGTTTCTCTGTGACAGTTTCTCTGTGATACTGGGTTTCTCAGGCAAACCTAGCAAGGAAAGAGAGCATCTTCCAGGGAAAGGATCAACAAAGCTGAAGCAACAACTGAGCCAAGTACTCTTTAAATGAATCACTGAATGTGATTCGTGTGGAATACAGGCAAAGAGAAGTACGAAGAACAATGTCAACAGTCAAAAGGCTACTGAGAAGCCAGATTTTAAGCACGTATTCAAATTTGTAAGAGGCAGCCAATAATAAAGAACAAAAAGACACAAGGCTCAACCACTCTTTTGGACAAAGAAGCCAGACAAGTGACAGGAACAAACCTGGGAGAGGTCTATGATGGAGTTCGATCCAAATTCTGAAAGAAAAGGGTTCTAAAGTGACACACTGGATGGGACCAGAGGTAAAGAGGAAGAAGATGCACACACAGTAGCTACAGACAAAAGTGAACATAAAGGAAAAAACTAATGACAGACAAGTGCAACAAGTAATTGTACTATGACAGATTTATCACATAAACAGCTAGTCTTTTCTGTAAATAAAATATGGTTACATAGAAAAAAATTATAAAGATACTGAACTCATTATAATATCGTTTGAGTGGGTAAATGACTGCTGAGGAATTACACGACGCCTGTCAGGCAGTCCTGAGCAACATCACCGTCTCTGTACAGGCCTCACAGAGACTGCAGGTGCTACCAACGAACAATGCAAGACGAAAACCAGGAATCCAAGCCGTGCCCAGCCTGCCCACGACACAGAGCTGCCGGGGCACGGCGGCAGGCGCAGGTAGATCCGTTCTGCGGGGCTTTGGGGAGTGAGAAGACCGCAGCTCGCGGCCGCCGGCAGCAAACGGGGAGCTCCCGGAGCCTCCTCCTCGGGAGACATTCCCAACTCAGGAGACATTCCCAACTCACCTCGACCTGCCGCGCGGGGCTCGGACTGGGGGATCTCCGGGGATCCCTCCCAATCCGAAAGGCCCTGTAGCAGGGGAACCGGCGCCGGCCCGGCCGGCGGGAGCCCCGGGATGGCGGGCTGAAGGGTGCCAAGGGCCCGCCGACCACCCCCGTCCGCCCGCACTCACCGGCTNCGTAGAAACAAGATAAATCCCCCGCGCAAGCCTCCGCCGAGAGTGGGGGCGGCCGGTCTGAGGGGCCGGGGCGGTGCTGGAGAGCGAGCGCCGCCCGACGGCCACGGGGANCCCTGGTCCCTCCTTAAGAGCTGGGATCGCCTCCGAGAAACCGGGGCGTTCTCTGTGGATCTGGGATCTCCCCTGAGGAGCCGGGATCTCTGGAGCCGGGATCTCCTCTGTGGAGCCGGCATCTCCTCTCCCTTGTAGAGCCAGGTTCCCCCTGTGGAGCCGAGCTCTCCCTGGAAAGCCGGGATCTCCTCTGTGGAGCCGGGATCTCCTCTGTGGAGCCGGCATCTCCCCTGA
Organism: Illadopsis cleaveri; assembly: GCA_013399915.1. Classification (NCBI taxonomy): domain Eukaryota; kingdom Metazoa; phylum Chordata; class Aves; order Passeriformes; family Timaliidae; genus Illadopsis; species Illadopsis cleaveri. The sequence goes on from VXBB01043982.1 coordinate 174,143, forward strand.
AGAGCTGCAGTGAGGGGATGATAGCGGGCCAGCTGCCGTATAATATGGTTTATAGCTAGGTGAGCTGACGTCTCTGATATCTCAACCTTCACCCTAAAACTGATTCCTGATTTAAATTACAACTCTGTGTTCGTACAGCCCTATAGGAAATATAGTGCCTGTGTAGTCTGCAGTCTCTTTACAAATACAATTAGTAGACGTGGCTGTCATTCCATAATCCCCTAGCAGAACTATCCTCTCCCGCAGTTTACGCACTCTCGGTGTACTGAAGTGTCGCAGGACACTAAGCCCTTCTCACTCCTCATGGGACAGAGGAGGGAGAATAACCCAATACTGATCCCCAGATAGATTCAGATCAAAAGAAAACATTTAGGTTTTTTTTCTAAAATATTCTCTGATGCATCATCATTAAATACAAGCAGGGCTTGACTTCCGTACCAGGTGAAAGGAGTTTAGAACTCCTTAAGCACATTGGGGACAGGAGGGGAGGAGGGGAAAAGAGAGCAAGGCCTTGTGCCTTTGCTATATCCAAATGCCCCATAAAGGATGGCAGCTTTGCAGCAACAGACAGACAGCCGTGGATATGTTAAATGAATTCTCTTTTTCATCATTTAACAATGGCCAGGGAGACAAACCACGCGGTTCTAGAAAGCCAGCAGCAGAACAATGAGGGGCAAGCAGCTGGCACAAAAGCTGTCAGAATGTGCAAACAAGGTGAGGAATCAGATGCCACACATCCAATGGTGAACTGAGCAACACCAAACAGGAGCATTTACAGCAGGCCAGGTCAGGAGCATCTTAGAAAGCCAAATCAGTCAGCAGGAGGTTTTACCTACAGATCTCACAATCTGTCTTGTTTCTGTTCGACTTCTTGTGATTTTGGCTTTGCTACATTTTCACGAGTTTGTTTTATTTTTTCATGTGCTACTGTTTAGCTTCCCCTGATGATCGATATTGATATTAGTGCTTTTTGTTTCAATGAGTCACTGGTGAGAGACACGACTGATTTTCACTGAGAATTCTATAAAAAACAGGTGTGTACAGTCATTATGCATCTGCACAGGATAGGCCTTCAAGGACACAGGTCCTGGAAAAAAGCCCTTTGTCAGATGATAAAGCAAGGTGATCCTTCCCCTCTCCTCAACCCTTGTGAGGCCACATCTGGACTGGTTATTTGATTTACCTTTATCATGCCTCTTTTTTTTTTTTTTTTCCTTTTCTAACTGCTGTTGTTACAATTTATTATGATGAGATTTATTATCATATATAAGCATTTCAGTGGCCCTGTAATTTCTCACCATCCTCTTTCTGGTCCCCTCAATCTACGAAAGACAGATGACCAAAATTGCACATTTGTCCAGGTTAAGATGAATCTTTGCATTTTTTGGTATTAAAATGTTTTTGATAACAGCCTCTGCCCCACGCTGAACCTTTTGCTGTTTTAACTGCTGCTACCCTGATCAGGGGTTTAAGCTGAAAAGCCTTAACAAATCTACTTTCTAGATAATTAGTAAGTAATTATATTAATATTACATCTTATTTTTAATAGGCATTACCGAGCACTAATTAATCTGCTGCTGTGCTGTCTTTAGTCCTGAAAACTGATACTGTAAGTGTACAAAAAGTTTAAATATTTGTGTAATCATCATTCATCTATTGGATAGCTGAAGATTAGGAGGAATTGTTGTTTGGAGAATAGAATTTTTTGTTTAGATCAAAATGAAACAGATTATGATTCTGGCACTTGAAGACTATACAGTTTTTGTGTGTGTCATTATTATAAGGGGATATAAATAGGTTTGTGATAGGTAAACACCTTTTGTTTAACCACCACTGTGATTTTGTGTGCAGGAAGAATGAAAGGAAAAATAAAAATTACTCTCATTATTAATTTGGTGCTTATTGTGCTGTAATAAAATTAAATGGCCTAATAGTCTTACCCCAAATGCTAAATTATATCCAAACAATCACAGGCCAGTCAGTTCTTATGCTTTAAAATAATGTCCAAGAGCTTTTGGTCCACTTTATTTGGCAATATGTAAGTGAGACATAGGTACAAAAAATGCAGTTTAATTTATTGAAGTTAGCACAGATGCCTGATTAAAGAATAAATAGAAAGTGCACCTTCAGGCCTCAATCCTACAACCAGACAGGTGGCACAGAACCCTTGTGCCATCTGCTCCCATCATCAGGACCCCTGCATTGCCACAAGGATGGCCGAGAGGATGGGCTACAGGTCTCTAGTTACAAACATATCTCTTGCCCTCAGCAGGTTGCATTTATATTTGTAGGGAGTTAGGAGGGGTTTCTGAGGCTCCCCAAGGTGTGCCAGACATCAAACAAATAAATCAGAGCCAGCATGGGATCATCCATGCAGCCACTTGGGCTTAGAGCAGCAATTCATCTGGGTTTGAGCTCTGCCAGTGGCAAATTTGGAGGCACCCACCAGTATTCCTGCTGGGAAAACCTTCTTATTCATCAGAAATGACTGAGACTCCTGAGCACATATGTGCATAGACCATGCAAAGTAATTTTGTATTTGCTTCTTTTTAAAATCATTGCCATAATTGATTTTTCCCTATACAATTCTTTCTGAGTCTTGCTTGGAGTTTGAATGTATCCCAGCTAATGGTTCCTCTCCCAGGTTGATTTCTGCATGTTAATGGTTCTCATTCTGGAGGTCTGGAAAACTGACATCCCAATTCTACAATAAACTGCATATGGAAATGAGTAATTTTATTCATGAGAGCCACTGGTCTCACAAAAAAAATTACACATGAAGCCTAGCACAACATACAGAAATTCAGAGACAGATAGCTTATAGAGAAAATGAGGGACAAAAAGTATCTATCACAAGATTTTTCTTTCAGTTGTAATTGTCTGGTGTAAAATCATTTCCCAGTTCTATAGTTAGGGCCATGCTTACATATGTGCTACCATCTCTGCTCCCACTGATTCTGCAGTTAATTACAGGGTTTCATCTTTTGGAGGAGGGGAAGGTAACCAAACCTTCCCTTCGTTTCTGTATTTTGCAAAATTCTTCAGAATTCGTTTTCATTTTATCCCTTTGTACTTTAATCTTAAGCTTTGCCTTCCCATCCTATTTCTTTTCTGTTTGCACTCTTTAATCCTAAATTGTTATCTTGCAGCTTTTGCTATGTAATTAATGCTTATCTGATTTTTAGGCCTTCTTCTGAAAATAAATGTGGGTTTAATTTATGTATTTCCATTAGTACAAAGTTAAACAAAGTTTAACCATAGGCCCTCCCCTGCATTGAATCCTTGCTGGTTAACACTACAAGCAGGCCTAGTGATTAAACACAAATAGTGCCCGTGTAAGAGTTGTAGAACTGGCCTCAAATGGTTTTCTAGCTTTCTTACTGGTTTGGGTTTCTTTTTCCTTTCATGCTGGCAATTTATAAGATACATCAGCCAAAAGGTACCTAGCAGTGGTCCTGGGTAGACTGCAAATACACTTTACTATTTGGTTGTGAAACATCTCACTTAGTGGGGGCTACAACCCTGAACAGAGCCTTTAATCCTTACTGCAGCTGGAATAAATGTGAATGAAATGCCTTACTTGATCAATGCTACACAGATGTGCTCACGTGGACAGACACAACGCTCTGGCTACTCTCACTATGGCTTGGTTTTAAAGAGCACATCCATGTAAGCCTTGTCCAGATCCACGGATTTCTTCTGCAGCGCTGCGCGCAGGTGCTCCGGGAGCAGCCTCCGGCCCAGCACCACGTCATCCTTGCTGCGCGGCCTCTGCGTGCGCGCGTCCTCCAGGGCGCTGTGCACGTCCTGCAGCTTCATCTGCAGCCAGTCCTGCCTCTCCACCGTGTGCCGGTGCTCGCCCAGGTTGTGCATCAGCTGCATCTCGCTCACTGACCTTCTCCTGCAGCAAAGGAAAGCAAAGAGAGAGGTCCATGGGGGCCTGTCGCCAGACGGACACGAAAAGGTCACACACTGTCAAGTTGTGAGAACGAGAAAGAAGGAAGTTTATTTGGGATTTGGGTTTAAATAGTTTTTGGAGTTTGATCAGCAACTGGGGGACGAGGTTGACACCTCTCTGACCCCACTGATCAAACCAGAAGTCCATCACTTTGTCCTTCCCCCAGGAAGGAATGCACAGTTTACAAAACATCACTCTTTGTTCATGTTACAATGCGTGAGAAACTCCAGTACAGAAATGTAAAACATCAGAAGACTAAAAAAATCAGGGCAACAGGGGCCTTTCTTGGATTCCAGAAGTTGTCTCAAAGGTCCAGGTTTGGGAAATTTTGTAAGGAATCACAATACAGAGCTGTAGAAGCTGCCTGGCTGATTTGTAAGGCATAGAATGACATCTGGAGGAGAGAGGGAGGGTGGGTGGTGATTTGGTAATGGATACTGGTTATATCAGTGAGAAGGCATCAAATGTGGGAAGTAGTTCAGTTTTGTGACCATATTGTCCCTGTAATTTAGTTCAGCTATTGTAGAGGAGCTTAGGGCTTATACAATATTAGGTAAGTGATCAATGAAACTGTGGCATTTATTCAATGGTAGTTTTCTTAGATCACTAGAGCTTAGGAAGCAGTACTCCCTGTGTCTCAGCTGGTGGATGTTAGTGTCCAAGTGTGAGTTACAGCTAGATTCTCACACTACAAAAGATGGTTACCTGTGTAGACCCCCAAGACATGGAGTTTGTCCCATTTGAATAATAAGAAAAGATTCATACATTTTTTCTCCCTCTACTCAGCTGCCTATTTTCAAAAAACATATGAGAACTCAGTGTCTGAGATCTCTATAGCTGTTTCTCAAGGACAGACTTTGGCCAGCTTGGCCAAAGGATTCAAAAGCAGGGACAGAACTCACACACATATGCACAGACAAACCAGCAGATTCTCAGTAGCAGCAAAAGCCATCCAGTGTGAGATAATGTACTTACACCATTGGCCTTCCATCAGAGGTTGTAAAAAGGCACATGGCACATAAAATGATTGCAGCCCGGGCCAGGTTTCTTATAGAAGTCATTTTGTCTACAAAGGTAGAAATGAATACATGAAAATTCTGTAATTCAAGTTATTTCTGTTCTTTCCAAACAAATTTAAATTAGAAAAAAAACGTTGAAAAACATCAGACTAGAGTTTTTGAAAAATATTTTTTTGTGAAACGGGTTAGAGCAAGGAATGCAAATGATGGATTTACCTCTAATACTAATTTTGTGAGCAACTTACTGTTACTTCCTGGGCAACTCCATGAATTTTGGTCAGCTTTAGCTGCCCTGCACCATCATCATCATCATCATCATCTAGGCACCTATCTCTTGCATAATTGGGTGAAAAGCACCATCTTCCAATATCATTATTATTATTATTGTCATCACCATCATCATTATGACTTTGTAGCCTTCAAGTCCAGTGGAATACTTGTGTATAGCTATTCAAATGAAAAATTTTATGGAATAAAACTTTCTCTATTTCTCCATTTCTTTTGCATATTCTTTAGAATGACAAGGATGACACCTTCCCTGACAATTTTGCATAGAGGCATAACTCTGCTGAGTTACGCCAGTCCCCGCTGAGTTACAGAAGAGAAATCAGAATTAAGCCCCTAATTTTTTCAGGGATAATCCTGCATTTCCTGTATGAATTACTCTCTGATTTTTACATCATCATCAGAACTGCCATTTGGAATATATTTAGAAAATATTTAGCACTGATGATGCTATACCAGGCAGAAACAACACAATTCCAGTATCAGTTTCTAGTCTGGATTTCCAGCATTGACTGGCAGAAAAGGCATCTTTTTGTTACCACTTAAGAAATTTGATATAGACTAACTGAAACCTAAGAGATATAAAACTCCACAATGCCATTTTTTGCAACAGTTTCTGCAGTTTTGCTCTAGGTCAGAAAAGCATTTATAACATGGTCTCTTACATGACAGTATCAATGAGGTCCTGGCAGTCCATCTAACCTAGGATTATAAATTCAGGACTTGAATTCACTTCAAGATATTGCTCATTCATTGTCTCTGACTTTTTCATTTCACAGATTTACTTCAGATAACAGAACAGTTTGATCTTACTAATATTCACTTATTTTTTAAGATAGTCTAAAAAGAAACTAATACAAAAATGGGTAAAGAATCAATGTTAAAATATTCTAATAAGTTCTTCCAGGAACTTGGAAAAAAGTAGAGTATACTTACCAGATAGAATGTTAAAGAGATTTCTGGCTTGGGTATGTCAGCAGATGATTGTCTCTTGATGTCAAGTATATTTAAAGACCACTGAATTGGTTTAGTGGACCCCTTAAATGTAACTTGAAAACAGAGCTTCTAAGTAACTTGGAAGCCCTTTTATTGTCTCAGTTGATGTCACTGTCACACACACCCTCCTGACCCTCATGTACCCACCCTCAGATGCTTTCGTTGATTTGACATTTCATTTACAGGGTACAGCGGCCTCAACAGAAAGAAAGTCCTGGGAAGCTGTGAGGAAGTTTGACTTTTAAATTCAGAATTGTGCCCAAGACAATGCGAACTCTGAAGCTGTTGGAAAGATTTGCAAAGAAAACTTTGAGTTGCTAAATGCAGGCAGGTAAAACTTAAATGAGGCACTAAGGTTAGTGATCGACAAGTGAAAGATTACAAGTAAATATTTTCACAAAATACTGAAAAGATAATACTTATTGTACTTGTGGGAAATAAGAATAGTCACTTCAGGTCACATGCAAGGTTTCTTTGTGAAAGAATATACTGGAAAGGAGCAGAAACCCCAAGAATGATACAGGATCAAGTTTTTAGTGAGAAGCTGGTGCCACTGAAAAGTTGTTGAAACGGTGTTAGATCCTCACTGCTCTGTTCTACCTATATCTGTGAATGGCCCTGAATATCCCAAATGTGCTAAGTGGAATGAAGGCATTTGAAACAACTGAGATAAAAATTAGTACTTTATAAATTTTGGGAAAGAAATATCAAATTCTGCCTGCTTTCTAAGAAGTGGAATGTGTAAATCAGCAGTATTTTCCCATATGCATGAAGAAAGATTATTTTTGCTGCAAGATACTTTTCCTGTGTTAGGTGCTTCATCTGACTTCCACTGTATTTCTCAAAAAAAAAAAAAAAAAAAAAAAAAAACCAAAAAAAACCCAAGCAGACATTCACAAAGAAAAAACAGTTTGCAGCTGCACATTGTAACCCAGAATTTGTAAGATATTATTGCTTTTGCCATGAATGCTTTTTGCTTATGTTATATTCCTGAATTCCTGATGTATTTCGTTCTTTTAAAATTACGTGGGCAAAGGAGGGGAAGAACCAGAAACTCCAAAAAGCTCTAGAGATCTCATGGTTCTCTCAGTCTATAGATTAGTGATTAAAGTGAGAAGTAGTGAAGCAATTCACTTGAACAAGTTCAGGAAAACAGAGTAAAGATAGCTTCCAGCATTATATTGTCAACTGGCAATATCCTTCCCTAAATGCAGCATACAGGGGTTTATGGGAATATGTTTTATTAGGAGATTTGGATCTCCTGGAAACACCAGGATATTAACCTGAAGGCTAAAACATGACTAAGCTATTATTAAAGGATATTTCTAGGTATAATATGACTAAAAACATACAGTGCAATGGCACAACAGGCAAGGATTTTAAAGTCTCCACACAGTTGGTAATGGAAAACTTCCTTTTTTTAGATTTTGCTGTAACAACTGTAACATATGCAAAACCTTTAATGAAACTGTCAAGGTAATTTTTTTACAGAGGTCTGGTATTCATGTGGAACCTTTAGCATGGGACAGCAAAGGCTGAGGTAAAGGACAAGTGTTGGAAAATCTAGTGTCATTTTTATTCAAAGGTAGTGATGGGTCAGACCTGAAATTTAAAAAAAAAGATGGCTGAACTTGATACCTTGAAAAAGATGCAGTTTATTTCAGGACAGTGAAGACACAAAAATAAAAAGATTCAATATATGCCCATTATTTGTAAACAAATAGAGCCTGTGATGGTAATTAAAGCAATTTTGCATGGCAGCTCAAAATTGGCATCGCTTTATATGCAGAAAAAATAACTTACTTGATTTGGATTATTCTCCCTCATATCCAGAAATTATGTCATTTGAAAATACAGCTGCTAATGCGTTATGCAATGTCATTCCTATTTGCTAAACTTGGCATATCAAACACGGGAATGACAGATAATGGCTCAAGTGAATATAGGGGTTTTGACCACAGACTGTAATTGTTTACACTTTTGTTGGGACGCAGTGTATCCAGTGTTTAATGAGGAGCTGAAAATGATATTGAGCTCTTTTAATGTTTCAGTCAGAGGATGATTCATGTTCAGATTAAAATTTTTCCCTGTTTTAAGCATACTTTTAAAAATCCAGATCTCTTTTGGGTACTACTGAACTGATCCCAGGAAACAAGGGCTAACATCTGCTGAGCTGCTGTTCAGTAAGAGGCTTAAGACTACCCAAATTTATAGACATTACCATAAAAAAGAAATAACAGATTGAAAAATTAAATATTATCTCTTCACTTTGAAAGGCACTTCATGATATTTTGTAGGTATAAGACTCTGCACATAAATACAAAAGCAAAGTATGGATGAAAAAATCTGCAGGTTCTTAGGAATTTTTTGTGCCTACAAATGAGACCTGACCTATGGAAGACAATGTTGGCTCCTCTTGGAATAAGAAGAGGGAAAACACATTGGATTCTGAGTTTCCATATTCTGAACACAGCAGGCTAAGAATGAGCCAGTGCAGGAATCAGTGGGTACAAGTGAACAGAGGAGTCAGGAGAAGATAAACCATTAAATGTTCCAGGCACCTGTCAGACAAAGGCAACTGATTCAGAAACTGGTTGCAAACTCTTGGTGTAGATGTTACAGTAGCAATACTGACATTTCTTCTCCTTTGGAAGAGGACAAAGGGAGCATGGGCATCTTTTAAGGCTGAAATATAATAATATTTAGAAGATTTTAGTTCAAAGGTGTGACTGTTTCTTCATGCACAACAGCAAACTTTCTCAGGCTAAAGTAAGCTTGAGTAAGAGTGTTCTCTTCTACCTCCACTTAAACTCACAGAATGCTATATGGAAATGAGGCAATATAATAATATATTCTCAAAAGTTTATTGCAGGAAAGGCTTCTCCATGCCAGGAGGCATTACAGACACCAGGCAGGGGCATGGCACTTCTGAGCATGAGGGAGAGGCCTGGAAAACCAAAGGTGCTGGAACCACAGTGTGGGAGGGAAGAGCTGACCACAGCCTTTTCCTCTGACAAGAGCTTTTCTTGATCAGCCAGCAACCTACCCTTCCCTGACCTTCCCTTATAGATTGTACAGATACCTGAACCAATTGGGCATGAAGAAATCCGTGTTACTTTGTTTGCAGCTGGTGTGCCACTGACGTTGAATTTGTGCCATTGGATGTAATCAGACTCCAGGGCTGAAAACAAGGGGAAAGCAATGAGACAGATTTTGTAGCCAGGTAGTTGAACTATGACCATATTGCAAAACTCCTGAATTATTTTTAAGCTTTTTTTGCATATTCTGTTCATTTTTTCAAGGGAAAATATTATTCCACATCTTGAAATTAAACCTATCCTGAGGTACATCAATGGAATATGGTTAGAGGACACAAAATTTTCCAGAATTGTACTGTTCAGTGACTAAAGCACATTTTCAAAAATTATTGATGTAATCTGATGTATTAATATTCCTACAGAATTCTTCATTCTCTAGATTTAAGGCTTCAGTGCTGCAGTCAGATTCCTGCAATGCTATTTCCAACAGCAGACTTTTCCCACGTTGCTTGTTCCAGAGGGTGGTTCCAGATAAAATACTTTCTAACTGCAGCTATGGCTTAAAGAATATTAGTAGGTCATTGAGCAAGGGAACAAAGTAATTGATGACACACTGGATGATTGGTGAGGCAACTTTCTAAATGTGTCCAAGGAATGCTTCTGTCTTGACACAATGAAGAGCCAAAGTGACAGTCAGTAAACTCTTTAGAACTTCATTTGATTGACAAGATTTGTGGCTTTTCAAATACCACAGCAGCATGTTCAGCAATTTATGTAAGCAATGTTGGGTATCTTCAGGTGGGATTTGGGTTCATGCAGCCAGATGAAGCTTCAACTCCGTGACAGTTTCCAACTGGATAAAAAACAGCACAAGGATTTCTCAAAAGGTCACCCATCACAGTTCTAATTTGTACCCAGCCTGCTTCATACAATTTGGTTTTAGCAGCTACTGGCAGCTGTGCATTTGGACATAATTGCTTAGCAGTGTTAGCTTCTCTCCAGTTACATAAAATCTTTCACTTGAGAATCCCAGTATTCTCAAATCTCCCTCTTTTCTTTCTATGGAAAGTATATACTGATGATGGTTTTTTCTAGGCTATGGGCATTTAGACAAAGATGGATTAAATGCAAACATCACTGAGAGAAAGATCAGAGGGAGAACAGAAGCTGGTAGATTCTAGCCACACTCACCTGACTTTAAGTTCACATGCTTACCGGGAGATAGACTGAACTCTGCCGTGATAATTGTGATCCAGATTATTTATAGAGTTAAATAATTAAATTGAACACATGCAATGAATGGCCACTTCCTTTTGCCCTCAGTGTAACTCAGCCATGTCCAGTTTATCACAGAATTTCCCTATTGACCTATGATGGGCATGGCAGGCTTTGCTGATGGGATCAGGAATGCACGAGTGCTCGCTCTCTGCATGCCACCCGGTATGATGGCTTCCTAGAATGTCACATAGCATTACATGGCTCTTTTGAAGACCAGATGGAGGCTCCTGCTTACCTCATCTCTCTCTCATGAGAAGAATCTGAAGCTTGGTGAAACAGCCCAGAGCAGCCTGCAGGAATGCTAAAATGGCTGTCAAGGGAAGTCATGGAGAGCTACGTCTGAGTCTCTACATATTTCACTGGTCAGTAACAAAAATGCTGTTGTGCATCCTGAACAATAAGAAAAGCCGTGGTTAGTTTCAACAAGTACATATTGGCACGTTTTTAAAGTTCTGTTAATGAATTGTACACTAAATATGTAAGTATTTATAGAATTGTGAGTGAAAGTCTAGGTTCTGATTTGGATTTTAAAGTTCTGGTGAGTTATTTTATAGTTAGTAACTAATAAATATTAGCCCTTATGACACTGAAACACCATGCTGTCAATGCTCTGCTGAATTCAATGCTATAATGAACAACACAGTACTTTATGACCTTTTCCAGTAGATAGGAAGCTGGTACAATACTCAAACTGCTGTTGGATCATTGGGTTTTAGGAATAGTATCATACTGGATTATTCATGTGCATACTCACACACATCTCTAGTCATATATAGGCCAGAATATTTCCAGGCCCTTGCTGGTTCTGAGTGCTTTGTGCAGGCCTGAGTTCCCTTCCAGTCCCGTGCAGGGCACTTGGAGTTTTAACGAGGGCTCAGGTTCTTTTGTGTCATCAATGAAATTACCGTGGCACCCCTGACAAGCCACACAAGGACACCACTTCTTGGAGCACAAGTAATCCAGGAGGGAAATGCATCTAATATTGAAACAGGGATGAGTCTAAAATCGACTCCCATTCCTTGGCCAGTCTCAAGCACTTCACTCAAGACTTCAGGATTCAGGAACTTCTCTTCAGTAAAAATCTGCACACACAATCACATACATACACATGCTATAAAATCAACATTTTAAAAGCATTTAGGACATCTACTATAAAAACATTTGAATAGTTAAATATTAGGAACAACAGATGCCTGCAAGTGTCATGTTTGACCTACCAAAACCATTGTAAGGATGATTGTGCCAGCTCTGCATAAAAAAGCCATGAAGACTCAGGACGATACAGGGTAAAACAGGGAAGGACTGCAGGTTTTATGCAGGTAGCCACATATTTTTCTATCCTTTCTCCTGAAAAGATATCTCAAGTTCATATTCCCATATTTTTTGCAGCCACTGCAGATGAGCAGATAGCACCCCAGCAGGCAATCTGGAGCCTGATGAAATCTCACGGGAATGACGAGTGCAATTCGCAAAAGAAGGATGACATTTCAGACCTTTCCTGCAATCCAGTGACTATCCTGAAAAATCTTAGTCCACAGTCTGCTGAAAAACTCACAAACATACGGAACTGGCATAAATCATTGTTTGGGTTTTGAAAGAAAATACTGTGCTATGTAAACGTGCAAGTAGATGCAGACCCTCTAATAATGGTGATACTAAGAATGAAAAATAGGTTGTATCTAATACAGAGCTTTTCATTATTTGAGCTATAAACTACAGCAAATAAAATGCTTTATGTTATATATGAAGGACCGTGTGCCAGAAATTAACCCCTTTAAATGAAAACTTCTAGGTAAGTACTTATCAAAAATTAACTCCATAGATATATATTTTGATATGAAGTTTCTTCACGATAATCTCTTAATGTATTTTTACATATATTTATATTATTTACTAGAGGGATAGCACTTTTTCTGTATTTTCCCTGTTTTATTTGATACAGCCTTTTCTCTAAATTATTGGCTGAACTATTGATATTTGTCAAAATCAAATTCTTGAACTAATAATTTTCTTAATTTTTAATCCGTGCACATTATTTTAATTATATATATATATTTTAAATCTTTCTGTGTTGATCAGAAATTTTCTCAAAACTATTTTTTTTCCTAGCAGCTCCTGAAATATCAGTACTAACATGAAAATCTAATAGTAGTTCACACAACCTAGTTCACCAAGAAGTATAGCACCTTATATGAATGTTATACAGACTATCTCAATTTTAAATTTTTCATCTTTAACTGTTTTTTCTTTCCTTAGCCTCCACTGAAATCTATTCATGGGTTGTGTCTCCTTCCATATGACATTCAGGCTCTTCATCTTAATTTTCTCTGCTTTTTATAAAAGGCCTAGATCACCACTTGCATGTACTGCACATTGTCGGTTCAATCTCTGCAGTTTGGAGTAGGTAAAAATCAAAATTTGCTTAGCTTGCACTGAGCATGAATGGCAAACTAGAATGATGAGTAATTGAGGACCTAGCCCTGTATTTCTGCCCTTATTTTCTGTTATTCTTTTTTGTACACTGTGATATCCCTGTCTCATGGGGTAGACTAGTGAGGGTAAGAATTAACCAGTCCTGCCCAAGCAATCACTTAATTTTCCATGGCTCCTAGTCATTATTAAAATGGTCAACCCTATAGAATTCAGTCCTTAAATTAATTTTTGCTGGGTAAACCTCTCTTAGGAACAGGCTTTTCACCACAACCCAGATAACTTTCCTCCTATTGTCTCCTCTGCCCGCTTCTCACTGCCCACTACCTAAACAAATGCCTGGTTCTCAACATTTAAGAAAAGATAACAGTCACTATTTATACACAAATATTTATATCTAAAAAGCAGAATCCATAAGAAGCAATCCAAGCCTATACAACCCTTCTATAAACTGTCCCTTCTCTTCTTGTAAGTTGTACAATTTTGTATGACTTCAAGATTAAGAACTCTGGGTACAGATTGGAGTTTTTCATTAATTTTGTACAATTATCTTCCTGTAACTGTCACAATGGGCTTCATATAGTTTTACACTGATCCTAGAAATGTATCTTAGAAACAGAGAATCACGTGAAGGGAGGATCCTAAGCCATCTTCCCTAGCAGTCTTGTGAAATTACAGAGCAAAATAATTTAGGCAATTGCTGCGTTAGTTTTCCCAAGATTAGTGCCCCTTCTCCTCTTTCCTACATGAGTAAACCTAAAAGGAATCTCTGTGTATGTCTGTAATACAAACGACCTGAAAACCCAAGGCATGCTCAGAAGCTGATAGGAAATAGGGCATACTAATGTGCCAACAGATGCTGAGGTGGGAGTGCATCCTGGACCCCTGAATCTCTTTGGATCTGAGAGATCTATAGACATTTGTGATGTATAAATTCACCCGGGGCACAGAGAAGGTGGCTTGAAGCTGAATGTTGTTCTGTGCTGGCATCTGTACTGTAACTGCAGGAGTGGACTCTATAAATAGCCCAACCCAGTTACCTTTTTCAGAACTTCGGGGATAGCTAATCCCCAAAATAGATGAATTACATAACCCTGTTCTCTAAACATCCTCATTCACTCTGCAAATTGGGTTCTTTGCACACCACTTCAAAATTAGTGCATCCCTCTGGTTTACACTCAGCACTTGCAGGAGCAGCTGTTGGGTTGACACCAACTCAAAGGAGCAAACGTTAATTTTCAGCATCTGAGTATTTGGGCCTTGGTTGCAGATATTTATGAAGGAATATTTTAAAAGAACAGCAGGTCTGAAATATCAGACTATAAAACTGACTCTAAAATGCAGCTGGATAGGGTCAAAAAGGCATATTTTTGATGCACTAGGCTGAGTTGAGTCAACCTATGCACATAGTTGAGTTATATGAGTGGGGGCAAATATTCAAACAGAATGGTGCACATTTGCAAGGCTGGCCTTGAACTTAAGGTTGCATGAGAAGCCAGAGAAGTGTTTTTTCCTCTAGAAACCATTCATATTTAGCAAGTATCATATACTTAAAAGGAAGTTTTCATTTGGGAGCTCTGAAATCTGTCCTTAAAGGAGCCACTGGACCTAGAGTATGCTGAGTGAAAAAGCTGTTCTTGGATCAAATTCTAACTCTCTGAAACTCTTAAGGCCTTCTACAGTGGAGCTGTGTGTTGGAAGTGCTTGCAAAGAGAATACCCCAGGAGTCCTTAATGCTTGCAAATAAATGTCCAGTTTCTGCCTCCTCAGGCTGAGCAATCACAGTGGCCCAGCACCCTGATTAATGTAAAGAGGGGACAGTGCATTGGAATGGACAGATCTGTGGACATGCTCAAATATGACCTCATCACATTGAGGACATCCTTAGAGAACAGTATCCTTCTGGAAAGGGTGTCCTACAGCTGTGTTATCACTAATGCCAAAACAGGTCTCTTGTTCATGGTAATTCTCATCAAACAAAACCAGGAAAAGCTATGTGCACAAATCTCAAAGCTGAAATCTTCCTGCAATAATAGGAAATATCAGCCAAGGGTCCCTGCAGCACTCCTGTGAATGGAGATACCTTTCCATGGCATCATGGTTGTGGAGATCAAAAGCTGACCTGGTTTGGTGTGAGAAGTGGCATTCCAGCCATGGGACTGCCAGTCTATTGCTGCTCTGTTATGTAGCCTGTGCCAGCTTTTGGCACAAGGGATCTGACATCTGCAAGAGGCACAGATTTCCCCCTCTACGAGGGCTACAACTTCATCTTGTCTTCCCGGTATTGATCTTCACAGAGGAGTTACACAAAATTTGCACAAAATTTTTAAGCTTCCTGGGTGTTACTAGGTTTTCACTTTATGTGTGTCTTATGTTTTGTGCTCTCCAGACACACTTATTTTCTTCCCATCAGCCTTCACTTTTTTATCCATCTCTGTCGAGCTTCTTTCTGGGATTTTTATTCCTAATTTATAATCAGCCCTATGGAACCCTACATACCATATTTCTGGAGAAATGTGAATGGATATTGTTCTGCTTAATTTATAACTGTTCTTTTGAAGCATGATGTAAAAACTCTTTGCAAAACTATGAACACTGATTGGAATGATTGTAATATTTTGGATTTCTGGAGAGTCTGACACTGACAGCTGTTATTTCTGGTGCCAATCCCACCTCCATGTAATAAAATACTTCTCTGTATTATCTCACTGCACAAGTATGATAAATACTTTGTCACAGGCATTTACTTACATCCTAGTCCTCCTGTGATGGTGAGACACAGGTGTTAGCTCAGCTTCTGCGCCTGCATTGCAAATAGCACTAGACTAACTAGGTGATGATATCACATCAATACTTTGCATTTCCGCAGAAATTTCTCTCATATTTATTCTTTTGAGTACAGACCATGAAAAAATGCAAGGGCATTTCAAATTTATCAGTGTTCAGAAGAGACCACAGTCCACGTAACATCTTTAAAAGAGGCTTTCAACTAGCTCATATTTCACAGAAACACTTAAATATTCACATGTCCTATAGCACAAGTGCCTGCTCAAAGCATGGTCAACAGTTAATTCAGACCCAGCCTGCTTTATTCAGTTGGGTCTTGAAAATCTGCAAAGAAAAAAAATCCTGGAAGCTCTCTGG
This sequence comes from Illadopsis cleaveri, assembly GCA_013399915.1. Lineage (NCBI taxonomy): Eukaryota > Metazoa > Chordata > Aves > Passeriformes > Timaliidae > Illadopsis > Illadopsis cleaveri. The sequence goes on from VXBB01043982.1 coordinate 190,291, forward strand.
GCTTAACCTGTTTGATTACCTTTGAGGCAAACTTTTTTTTTCCTTAGAATCTTCCATACTTCAAGCAGCAGTGCTCTTTCCTGCCAGTCCTTGCCCAGCCTTTACTATTGCAAGGTTAATATCTTGCACTAGTCCCGCGCAAGCTGTGACTGTACAGAAACACTGAAAATGTTTAACCTGCAGTTTCTAGGGTCATCCTTCTTGAAGCAAAGGGAAAAAACCATGTGAAAGTTATGCAAGCAACTCAAATTGCAGTTTCCACCATGTCTCTGAAGCAATTGTTGTTTTCTTTAAAGGATTCTAGGCTGAGGTAATTACACAGCAGCTTCCAACAAGAAATAAAAAGCAAGGGAGACAATAAACCAAACATCATGTTTAAAGATATATAGAATGAGGTTGATTGAAAATAATAAAGTTTCAGCTATACAAAGGAAACTGAACTAGGCATTTCAAATGCCACTTAATTATAAGCCAAGTGATGCAGTAACTAGGGAAAGAAACAAATTATGTAAGGTATGTAGAGGATCTTCAGTATTCACTTTTGTTTACACTAAGCAAAACATTGAATAGAAATAGCCTCTGTTCCAGGGGACAGTGAGCAGGTTGTATCACTCTTTGAAAAAGGCTCCTCGGGTGATCTGGTGTATTATACAACACTGAGACTTATTTAGGTACATCAGTTGCCTGAATAATTAAAATGGAAACCACTGCAAGAATAACCAACATAAACAAAGAAGTTCCTGCCTCACACATCTCTCAAAATTGTTTGAACATGCTAAAAAGTGGTAAATAGAGAAGATGGATCTTGAGGGCAACCTGATTTAGAAATTTCTGTATTCCTAAGAATATCATATGTCAAGAGATATCATCCACCAGTGCATGAGTTTCCCACAAGGATTTTGTCCCCTCACTTTCTGTTTTCATCAGAAAAGGAATCCAGATATGGAAAAAACATTTATATTAAAGTATTTATGTAAAGAACACTTGTGCATTTAAATAGCTTTTCCATAAATGTGTTTTACCTCATTTAGAATTTTTATCATACATTTCTCTGGCTGTAAGTTGGCTTTGGCAAGTTTCATAGAGAATTATTGCAGCTCAAGGACTTTCAGCAAGCACTGGCAAAACATTCAAATACAAAAGCTTTTGAAAATCTGATGCATTTGCAGCATCTCAACAACAAGTGTTCCATTATAATTAAAATGATGCCATTAGTCATGAATATTTGCAATCAAGGGCGGATCTGCTGAGATGGAGGTATCACAAAGGTCATTTTTTGCCTAATATGCACTTTTCTTGCCTCATCTTATCATTACATCTGTACATTCTAATTGATTTCTCCAGATATCTGTCTCAGAACCAGAAAAACAAAGCAAAAGTACAAAATATTATGCGGGAGAAGGTGTCGTTTGAATTTATCACACCAAATCACACACGCAACAAGGAGAAGCAGCCCTTTACAATGCTGCTCTCTGTGCTCAGTGTATGCACACAGTGCATGAAATGTTGAATAATTAAGTTTGCTGCCCCAAAACAGCTGTGACAACACTTCCAAGAGTTCTGTGGCAGTGGCTTCCTTCAGTGTAAATTCAATGGACCAAATTTTCCTAGGTGGTTCTTGAAACCAGACTGCCAAGGTGTTGGGGTTTTTGAGAGCACTGCTCCCACAAGCCAAATATTCTTGCTAGGAAATGTTCTCTGTGCCAGTGATCTCAGAAGGAGAACCTGGCCTACAAATCAAATTCCCCAGCTCCTAGCTTTCTGTTTGGAAAGGCAAGCAGGCATTCCCTAGTAAAGACAGTACTTTAAATGCTGGAGAGGCAGGGATGCACAGCAGGAAGCTCAGCCTCAGCAAAGGAAGTTTTTTATTAAATCCTGATATCTGATGTGAGTGTATTGACGTCATCAATGGACTCATATTTTGTTCAAAACCACGCAAGTTTGAATTTTAAAAAAAGGTCTGTAAATTGTGTCCCTGAAGAGCTGGTGACAGTTTAGAGAGGCCATGGGTTTCTAAGAGACTTCCTGTAACTCTTATAGGGATAAGTTCTGGAACTTAGGATTTAACTTATATTTGGCCTGGGGGCCTTCTTTTCTATGGTTGTTTCTTTTGATGACATCCACAATAAAAGATACAAGAGTCCCATGTGCTAACAGCAAGGATAGGGGTTTACTTGCTGGGGGAAAAAGAAAGAATGGTAAGAACCTTGAGGGGAAATTGCTTAGCAGCTTTACATAGATATTCTTCAATTCTTGAATATACTAGAAAGATATTTTTCTATTACTGCTGCCCTCTCCTGGGCAGGGGGGACAAGCAAGTGCACAATGAATGGGTTTTCTTCTGTTAGCTAAACTAATATTGGATTCCTTATTCATGTCATTGAGAACCAAGTCTCTCACATTTGTGAGAAGAAAATAGATAGCAAAAAACCCTATTCCTAAGAAACAAAAAAAAATCTGAACAATTTGCTATTCAAATAATACAGAATATAGAATTATAGAATCATAGTATGGATTGGGTTGGAAGGGACTTCTAAAGGTCTCTAATCCAAGATCCCAGCCAAGGACAGTGACACTTTCTACTATCACAGGTTGTTCAATGCCCCATCCAGCCTGATCCTGAGCACTTCCAGGGATGGGGCAGCATCAGCTTCTTTGGGCAACGTGTGCCCATGCCTCACCAGCCTCAGAGGAAGAAGTTTCTTCCTAATATCCAATCTAAACCTGCTCTTTTTTAGTTTGAAGATTCCCCTGTGTCCTATATGTAGTCTTTCTCCATCTTTCTTGCAGGCTCCCTTTAGGTACTGGCAGGCTGCAAGGAGATCACCCCAAACCCTTCTCTTCTCCAGGCTGAACAATCCCACTTCTTTCTTTATAGGAGAGATGCTCCATCTCTCTGATCACTTTGGTGGCCTCTCTCTGGGCTGGCTCCAACAGCTCCATGTCCTTCCAGTGCTGGGACCCCAGAGCTGGATGCAGCTCTGCAGGTGGGGTGTCACCAGAGCAGGATCACCTCACTCAGCCTGCTGCCCACACTGCTTTTGGTGCAGCCCAGGTGTGACAGAACCTTTCCACAGTCACTGTAGTAACAAAGAGAAACTGGGCCAAGTTTACCCTGCAGTAATCCTGATGAAGTCAATGAACTGTGGTTACACAATGGCTCAATCTGGACTGTGATGTAGCTAATTTCGTGTTCAATTGAAGGGTTGACAGGTGAACTCCTACAGATTTAGAAAGAATGCTTCAGGATGTTACCACCTTCCTGTTGACTTCTCCTCCCAGCTAGGTCACTACAACAAATACTGAGCTGCATGAATCGGGCATATGAGTATTTCTAATCAGCTGCAGAGCAAAGACTGAAAGATTCCTGGACAGAAAAAAACCAGCAGAAATTTGGCCTATATGAAACAATTTGTAAGTATTTGAGAGAAATCAGATATAAGAAGGAGGATGTAGTGGTAGTGATTCACACAGTATCTTACTTACACAATAGCACTTACATTGGTATTCTGATGCAGTAAGGAAGTCTTAACCTCGGAAATCAACTATCTCCAAAGATCTGTTCAGTCTGAAAACAGACTGTGTTAAACTGTTCGTAATTCAGAACTGTCACATGGTTTTTGTGAAAATATAACTTTTAATACTTTTAAAGCGTGCAATTAACAAGCTTTTGAAAAAGTTTTTCCTCCACTTTCTTAGGACTTGAGCTATATAATTTGATCCAATGTAGAAGACTTGAGAGCCACTGATTTATCTTACAGTAATTTTCCCACTTTCTTCTTAGTTTCTCCTTAGTCCCAGTACAAAAACCATCCCCTGAAACCCAAAGCATGCAGAAAATAAACACTCTGACAGTTTTTTGTTTCCCAATGAGAATAAAATTTTAGTTGCATATCTTTGTGCTGGTTTCAGCTGGGGTAGAGTTAATTTTCTTTGCAGTGGCTGATGTTGGTCTGTGTTTGGATTTGTGCTGAACACAGGGCTGATAACACAGAGATGTTTTTGTTATTGCTGAGCAGGGCTTGCACAGAGCCAAGGCCTTCTCAGCTTTTTGTGAACTACATTGGTGAGGCAGATGGGGGTGCCTGGGAGGGGACATAGCCAGGACAGGTGACCCCAACTGACCAAAGGGAGAGTCCAGATCATGGGACATCATGCTCAGTGTATAAAGTGAGGGTAAGAATGAGGAAAAGGGGGACATTTGGAGTGATGGTGTTTGTCCTTCCCAAGTCAGCATTACTCATGACAGAGCCCTGTTCTCCTAGAGAGGGCTGAACTCCTGCCTGCCCTTGGGAAACAATTAATTAATTCCTTGTTTTGCTTTGCTTGTGTGCATGGCTTTTGCTTTCCCCATTAAACTGTCCTTATCTTGGCCCATGAGTTTTGTAGCTTTTACTCTTCTGATTTTCCCCCCCTGATCCCACTAGTGTGGGAGTGAGCAAGGAGCTGTGTGGGGCTGAGGTTAAACCATGACAAGCCTTTATGTTGATTTCCCTGTGGAGAGCTACATATATCCTCAAGGATATTATTTGATCCTTAAAAAATCATAGAATGTCCTGGGTTGGAAGTCACCTTAAAGATCATCTAATTCCATCCTGTCTGCCATGGGCAGGAATACCTTCCACTAGACCAGGTTGTCCAGAGCCCCACCCAGCCTGGCCTGGAACACTTCCTGGGATGGGGCAGCACCAACTTCTCTGGGAAACCTGTGCCAGTGCCTCACCACCCTCACAGGAAGGAATTTCTTTGTAATATCTAATCTAAACCTACTNGGAAGTCACCTTAAAGATCATCTAATTCCATCCTGTCTGCCATGGGCAGGAATACCTTCCACTAGACCAGGTTGTCCAGAGCCCCACCCAGCCTGGCCTGGAACACTTCCTGGGATGGGGCAGCACCAACTTCTCTGGGAAACCTGTGCCAGTGCCTCACCACCCTCACAGGAAGGAATTTCTTTGTAATATCTAATCTAAACCTACTCTCTTCCAGTTTGAAGCCACTCCCCCTTGTTCTGTCCCTTCATGCTCTTGAAATAGTCCCTTCTAATCTGTCTTGTAGGCTCCCCTCAGGTACTGGAAGTCCTTGGTTTCAGTGATCTTCTGGTATCTTTAGACCTGAAATTGTCCTTCAAACCTGTAATTATCCTTCAAGCAAATTTCAACTGCCATCCCCGAAATGGCTTAAATCTCCTTCAACATTCAGAGGTAATTTTGTTCTCTGCTAGAATTACAGGGAGTGGGCACAAGTGCATTTTGTGACGTTTTGTCAGGTGATGTTTGTTCCTAGCACAGGAAGTTAAATCCAGTTGAGACACATATTGGGCTACATCTTCAATCCTCTGCAGCTGCTGTGTGCAGGTCACACGGTTTCCAGGCATAAAACCTAAAAGAAAAAGAAATCCATGACCATTTAGATTTTATCCTCCTTTGCAAATATTTGGGAAGCACTAGAAGTACAAAGTGTGAGAAGTGTTTTAATAATCAAATTAAGACCTTTCCTACTTTAGGATTACTACATTACTTTGTGATGGCAGAAAAGGAGATACTGACATCCCAGAGAATGGAAACAGGAGGCTGAGTAATTCACCCCCCTAGTTTAGAGGAATCTTCATAACCACTAAGAACTGCAATATCAGTATTAGTGGGAATACACTGAATTTATAAAGCAGACTGTAATACCATAAAATGTGTATCTAAGGCATCTCTGCACAACTAGGTGAAGCTGCAAAAGCAATTAAAGCCTGATTAAATAATCCAGCTACTTAATAAAAGAAGCATGATGAAGGCCTGGTGGCACCAGCTTCACCATGGCCTGGTAGCTTAAAAAAAAAAGCTCCCTGCAGATGTTCTTATTGATGCCACTTTGGCTTGAGTCAATCATATAGAGCTGGTGTGGATGGGCCTACCCAGCTGAAACAACCCTGTCTCTGGGCTGGATAAGTGTAGGTAATTGGCTAATTGAAAATCTCAAATAACATTGTATTTGTTTGAGAGTGTTTGTTAATTTGGGAATATTTATTAAAAGTATATTGAACATAATTCTGAAAGCCCTAGAACTCTGAAAGAAAACATAATTACTTAAGGGATTGTTGTGGGTTTATGCTACAGTTTATGTTATTTGCCTCTAGATGGTGCTCTCACGTTGAGATTAAACAATCCCATCATCTTTTTATTACAACTCTCAAAATTAATGAATAATAGCTAAACATTTCTCTCCAAGTCAAAATTGTCAACATTTTCAAAAGAGCAAGGAAAAAAACTTGCTGGAATGCATATGAGTGTGCCATATGGTAGTTTCAGATAACTGATGTCCCCCAGCTGGCTTAAGGAAAGGATTTTAATTTTAGGAAAATCAGCACTAGAGCCACACAATACTTCATAAAAAGATAAAAAAATCTAGAAAATTTTAAAGCATTTGTCAGATAATACCTTTATGGTTAAATAACATCATTCCAAATGGGTGGTCATCCAGCTTTACAAACTGGAAAACAAAGGCAAAGGTTTAGAAGTGAAGCTCAACTTTTTATTGTAAGAACAATCCCCACTGTTCCATATGTGGTTTGTGCATATTTCTACTCACCATTCTCCTTCACATGATGCAAGTATTATGCCAGAAAGTAGAGGTGATTTATGTGTCTCAGAGATTTCTCACCATGTCCACAGTCTTTGAGCAGGAGACAAGTTTTCACATAATTTGTAAGTTATGCAAATTCTTCTGGACCTTTTCCTATTTTCAACAAGCAAGTCACCTTACTCTTGCACATTCCTTTCCAGGTATCCTTCAGCAGTAAGAGGCTCTCTGGGTCCTACCAGTTGCTTCCTAATTCCTCTGCCACGTGTAGCTGTGACACACACAGGAGCATTTTGGTTAACAACGAAACAAAGATTTTGAAGGCCAACACGGTTTTGCTGGTAAGTCTGAAATTTAAATTGACTCCTAGGGTGTGAATAGTTTTGCCTGCTCTTTGTAGTTACTTAATATCCATCCTAAACTTTTTTTTGATGTTTTTTTTTTTTGTTTTTACCCTCTCAGCCCTGCAGAGACAATTATGCAGGGTTCATCTGGTTCCTTTCCTTCTAGGCTCACATTAGACTAAGCCCTACAGAGACACACCATTCTTTATTCCTTTGCTTCCTTTCCTTGAGTTTAAACTTCTGTTCATACCAGCTGTTCTAGTTCTAGGTAAAATGGAACACCCAATTGCTCATGATGAAGATCAGGATGTGGCTGTCACTGTTCCCACACATAAAGTGTCTATTTGTTTTCAGGCAGCACACGATCAGAGTTGTACATTATACAAAGCTGGCATTTACCATGCCCTTTACCTTTAACACACAAATGCAACAAACAAAAAGCAACAGAGACTCCAGTCTGTGCTAACCCTGGTTAATAAAGGAAAGAAAGCCGAAACTTGGAGATTGCAATGTAAGAGATTCTGGAAAATACTGTATGAAGTGTTGTTTCCTGACAGAAGTCCAGGTTTTCCTGACAGAAGTCCGGGCTTACAGAGAGAATGGTTAAGAATATTTGTTCCCTGTGGCTCTAGGACTGAATTTTTTTCCTGCATGACTTGACATTAGGAATAATTTAATTTCTGTTCTCTAGAATCTGCTCCACTAACCACTTCTCAAACCAATAGCTTTACAGAAAATCATGGAATCATCATAAGATATCCTGAGCTGGATCAAGATCATCAAGTTCAAGCTCTGGACTTTTGCCTGCAATAATTCAAAACACTAAATCACCTCAACACAGTAGAATTGTAAAAGCATTCCCAGAAAAGCCCCAGACAAAGTTCTGGTGCAAGAAAAACTGTATGCTTCTGACAAACATAAAAGACATCTCCTTAAATCAACACATCAAATCTTTTCCATCTTTCAAAATTCAAACATGCCAGGAAATCAGTGCACACAGAATTGTGAAAATCCGTGCTCCAATATTAATATTCAGTAGTGACTTTGATGTTGGAGCAGCTACTGCTCTGAATTCTTTGTTTGAAAAGAAAAATCAAAGGGAAGGTACAAGTCTATTGAAACATTTCCTCTCCTCATATAGTCTTGTCTGTAGAATTACAGATATAATTAATTAAGAAGTATTTTTTTATAAAACTTCAGAAGGAGTAAGGGGTACAGATTAGATTATTTTTTTTAACAGGAATGTCATTAGCATGCAATATATTGCAGTATCCTTCCTAACATAAATTTTATTAATCTTTCAAAAATGGTTCAATAGCTTTCTCTACATGTAGAACTGACGTGGCAGACATTGCTTATGTGCAGACATTGTGCAGAGGTGTTCTGCTCTGCTCAAGGGAGCAGAAATGAGGGTGAAATGCCAGGAGAAGACTGACTGTGCCCTGGCCTTGCACTCCCCATCCAAGCTGGCAGGTACAGAGCTGTACTCCCCTCCCTGTGGCAAAGGTGTGAAGCAAGCTCAGAGCTTCCACACAGAACATTCACGGGCAGAGGGGGGTTCATGACTTGGAGGTTTCGGCTGCAGCAAACACGGGGTCCGTGCACCTCTGCCACACAGGGACAGAAAGCATTAATGAGCAAACCTCAGCCAGAGCTGCTCCTCCAGCTCCTTGCCTTGAGGGATCAAACTGTGCAAAATGTGCACCTCTCTCTAGGTCAGGGCACTGTGGTTGGTGCTACCAGGGGCAGTTTCTGGCGGGTAACTGCTGTTAGGCTAATGAGGTGGTTTGAAGGCAGAGGGAACAAAGGAGCTGAGGCCTGCAAACCATGTCAAGAGTTGTATGAACATGCTTTACGACATGCATAGTCATTTTCTGAGTCAGCTTTATGAATTGAAAGACATTTCTTTCCTCCGTTCTAAGAATGAGCTTCATTGTTTCCCTGAGAAGCATAACCTTAGTTTAGCATGACTCATACAGATATTCATGTATCCATTTCAGTGGATTCTATTTTCTAGGGTCAGTACATAGTACAGAGCACCACTTATTGTCATTAACATTGAGTTTTTCATCAGTAACAATCCCACACATAAAATTTGCTCTGCTTGTGAGTAGCTCATCATGAATATGACATGATATTCCCTTCTGTGGATTGCTTTATTAAGTATACAACTTCTGGTCCACAATAAATTAAATGGTGCAAAATGAATTAAAGAAAACTGACATTTCAGCTGCTTTTCTGCTCTCTGGACAAAACCTGCCCAGTACTGTCACTGTTTGCTGGGAGACAGTAAATGTTTTCAAAAAGAGTCGCCTTTCAGACTGAGGCAAACAAAAAATACAGGTCTTGTGTGAGAGGACACAAGGTCAATTTTGATCCCACAGAGCAGAACCAACTCAAATGCCCCACTTTCTCTACAAAAGAGTCCTTAAACTACTACAATTCTTGAATAAGTATGCTACACATACTTCCTTCTTCTAAATGCAACTTCTCTCCAAGGCTGTAGGACTTTCAGCCGCAGCCTTTCTATGTTTTCAGCTTTTCAAGATTCCTGGTTACATTTGCTAAAGACTTTAGATAAACCTAATGCTATAATATTTTTATATGGATGTAGGACAGAGTCAGATTCAGTTTGGTTTTGAAAGAGCAGCAACTGTGGGTTTAGCAGCCTGAATCTTATTCTTCCCAGGCTATTTAGCCTGCAGCTGTGAAATTTTCTGTACCTCAGCTTCACTACAAGTAAAACTGAAATATGAGCCTCATGTTGTTGAGTCCAAGGAACCAAATACACTAGAAAGGATAAACATTTGCAAGCAGGTATGTCCTGGCCATTGGAATGAAGTACACTCTCCTCAACCTGTGATCCTGGTTCAGCCTTGAGGAGTCCAGCCCATTCCTGCAATGTGAGCAAACCAGCACACTTAGAAAAGGAATTTCATGCTTTTTCACTTGTCTCCTTGTCAGTATTAACTCTTTACTATTTAATGAGCAGAGATGGCAAGTGGCATTGTACATAAACATGAACACACACAAGACTATGGCCTTGTTTGTATCAGCCAGTGCCACGGCCCAGCAGAAAGGGATCTGTGAAGGAAAACTGCTCATTCTGAGCCTGATTTCACTTCATATGGGTGGGAAACCTAAAAGTCATGTGCCATCATCCTCCAAGTTACAAAATTATGTCTGCAGCTCTTAGTAAGAAAATGGGCTTGCAGACATCAGGAAGCAAAGAGTTGAGTTCTAGCACACTGTAAGCAAATCTTAGTGAAGATCCAAATGTGCAGCTGGCTCTTGGGTTACCTTCAGTTTAGACTCTGCAACATGGCTTTGGATGTGGCATATAGGATCCTTTCTGACTCAGTGTTGATATTTATCTTTTTCTTCCTGGCAGAAGTAGTCAGCTTACTCTTATTTTCTAACATTTCAAGCCTGCCAGAAAAACAAGGATCTGAGTCCTCCCTAACACTGTCACTTCTTCCCTCACAGAAGGGCTTAAACACAGAGGAAACATTCCATGAACCAAAAACTTCCTTATCTTCTGTAGTGGTTTGAAAGCAAACCGAGTAAGAGGCTCCAAGTCAGAAATACAATTTAATAAGAAGAAAGGAAAAAAGTAAATAAGATAAGATAAATGCAATAATACAAAATCAAAACCCCCACCCACTTGACAGAGTCAGAAATACAACCTGAGCAGGCTTATGGAAGCGCTCCAGTTGAGGTGG
>VXBB01043982.1:200996-214681 GCA_013399915.1 Illadopsis cleaveri
CCAGGACAACTTCAAAAAACTTGAAAAAACAAAAAAAAAAAAAAAAAAAAAAAAGAAAAGAAAAAAGTTCCAGCAACTTTGTGGGCTCTGTTATTGTTTAGATCTTCCTGTATCAGCTGTTCTCCCCAGAGCACTCCGTGGCAAAGTTACATTTGTACATCTTCCTTCTGTACCTGGCAACACTGAGAGTTTCTCTCTACGTTTTCTTCCTCACACCTACAAGCAACTTCTCTATATTTTCCTCAGAGTGGACTGTGTCAGCACAGTCCACAGTTCCATCACACAACAAAAATATGTTCTGACCCATGACATTTTCCTAAAGTCTCCATGGATTTTACAAGAAAATTAGGTCAGCTCTTTTATTGAGCTTTTTATTTTGCTTGCTAAGAATTACTAAAGAAATGTTTTCCTTGTAGAGAACTCCACTCGCAGTGATGAATTTTCTTCTGTGTTTTGTGAGATATTTCTATCAACAAAATTACTGGTTTCACCCAAGGTTATCCAAGATTATCTTTAATATTTACCAAACTGTGCCAAGTATCAACTTTCTGAGGCATCTGTCACACTCAAGGAACAAGATTCTCTGTTTCAAGGCTTTATTTAACATCAGCAGCCATCTGGAGTATTCCAACAACAATTTTACATTTTCAAATGAACTTATCACTATCACAATCAGTTTCAAAACAGCATTTTCATTTCACACAGGTGAACCATTTCTGTCAAAGTTTTAAAAGAAGCCATCAGAGTAAATATGATCCAGATGGGAGTTTTCTAAACTCCCCAAGTTTTAACAAATGGGGGAATCAGTGTAAACACTTTAATGTGTTTTAAAATGTCAGTGGTAGAAAATTAATATTTTATTACTTGAAATATGAACTCTTCAACATTCAGCTGGGATTATATGACTTTAAATTGCATCTGAAAACAATTCTCCCACCACTGCCTAGGCAATAGAAAGAGGGGATAAAAAGGACAGACCCTGAATCCCAGAAGCACCATATTGCCCATCATGAGGAAACCACAATCAGAAAGGGTTCAGGACCTGCAAATGATGTGGTTTTATAAACAATACAGTATTGTGGAGAAAGCTCTGGAATAATCAGCCTCCAGTATGCAAGAATCTATGAAATTCAGACAGGCAGAGATAGCTCTGAAATAACATCCCAGAGAAACTGAGGATAGCAGCTCAGGGAAGGACAGAGGATGCTGATGGGTGTGGTGAGATTATTCCAGAGACTGGAGTAAATTAAGCTGTGAGGGTTAGCCATGTGGGTAACCTGGTAAATGCTGCCAAGTGAGGCTGACTCAGAAGTAAAGGGCAAGGCTGAACTAATCAAACACAGCAGCCTGCAGTGTAAAAACTCCTAATGCAGCAGGACTAACCAGAAGGTTTATTACTGCTAGGCCCAGCAAAGCAGTCCTTCTAAAATGAATGCCCTGCGACAGGGTAAAACCCTTGCAGAACTTCCAAACCAAATGCATTTGATGAAGACATAATCTGTGGACTCAAACATAAATTATAAGTAAGATTAGCCTGCCCAAAAATAATACAAAAACAAGCAATAACACCTTTGACTGGATGGCAACACAGAGCACTTATGAAGAAATACTGTGATGGCTGGGATAAAGAGCAACTGCATGTTGTCCCAAAGGGAGATTAAAGAGCTTCATGAAAGTGAAGATGGGTAAAACTGTGTGTTGCATATGATAGGTGAAAGCCAAAATGAAAAAAAACCCCTAACCAACACACAAACATTTTTCAGCCTGATGAAGCTGAAGTCATCTAACAGAAACTCAAAGTCTTTTACATTAGAGCAGGGTTAAAAATAAGTTCTATCATGTTGAAAAGATGCTCTCACATATTTAAATAAGGGAAGAAGAATAAGCACAGGTTTTCTCTTTACATCTTTGTACAATCTTAGGTATAATGAGACTAGAGAGAGGCTCTCATAACTGCTCTGGACAACAAAATTAGTCAAAAAATTTAGAAAGAACTGACATGGGAATGAGAATGTTAAAAAACACATGAGAGAAAAGCCAAGGAGACTGTTTCAGAAGTCTCGAAGATGTGCACCGTGATGGAGCTCAGAGTTCCTGCCCACTGACTGCACAGACAGAGAAGCTAATGAGTGCTGCAGTCTCACATATGTATTTGTGAGCCCAAAGGCATTCCCAGACCATCAATCTACACATGGATAGGAATACTGAGGATCAGCCAAACGTTCTGCATGTCGAGCAGTTTGATCAGTGGGGAAAGCCCAGCACTGTTTCTTAGCTCCAGTGACTAAACTCTTGATTTTACTTGATTTTTTTTCTAGATTCTGTCATATTGAAAGGAAAATATGACTATATCCAGAGCACAGGCTTTTGGGAGTACAACCCTTGATTGTTTCTGCTGCAGCATTTACAATTAAAAGATAGACAAAAGTGATTTTTTCAGACTTCCAGAAAAAAGGTGCTCCTTTGAGTTAAACTGTGAGGAGAGAGAATTAGGGCAGCATCCCTTAGAAGGTCCCTGCCTGTGTGTGCAGCAGAGTGCTGAGCTATCAGATCCTCCGGCACTGGAGTCGGTGTCACTGCACCCTCATGGCACTGCACTCTAACTAATTAGCTGGGTGATGAGAGATAGGGCTTTTTCAGCTTGCCAGGTGGTCTAGAACATATTGCAGCTTAAGCTGCATGTCTGTGCTCTGCTCTGCTCTGTTCTGCTCTGCTCCCCCTAGCACACGTCTTTTACCCTGCTGCTGCCTGCCTGCGGGTCTCTGTGCGCTGCCTGCACCTCCCGAGACAGGGGCAGGGACAGTCCTGGAGTGGGCAAAGGGCTCTAAGAGGGAGGGCAAGAAGGTCACAATGCTGCCTGGGCCTCAGATTGGAGGAACAGTCCCATTTAGTGACATTCCTAAGGGGAAGAAGCATGTGCCTCCCCGCACAGCTGGCTGATGCGCTCCTAACTCTACCAAGCATTTGACCCTGGCAGAAAAGGTACCAGGTCAGTGCTGCTGCCGTGCTTTGAGAACTGTCTCCATCCTTGTCTCCCTCCCAGCAGTGATGGATGGGACATAGGCATTTCATGCTACACCATGAAACTTAACCAGAGATCACAAACCCTGAAGTGTCTTTACTGCCATTCCCATGATTTCTGTCTAGTGTCACCACTGATAGCCAGAGCTGTGTTGCTCTATCCTGACATAGTTTGTTTCTCTATTTTTCTGGGCCTTCTTGTTTTGTAATGCTTGGACTGAGTATTCATTTCAGTATTTTTGTAATGTATTTGGTCCTAAATTAGTGCTGCAGCTCTTACCTGCATTGTAACATAGGGGTTAGAAATTCCAGAGCCCACAGTGGTATGGTTGTACACGAGTCTGTGCTCACAGAAGCTCATCAGAGCTCACCACCTACACACAGAGGCAAAGAACAAAATGAAACACTCAGGCACTGTGCTTACAGTGTGTCTAGTTAATTCCAAAACAACTACAGCTCCTTTATCTTGCATTAACATTTACAGAAACAATAGATGGGATCAGTGTAAATCAGAGTAGCAGAAGGAGGGGGTTTGCAGCCAGAGAAGAGAGATTTTTTGAAGTTGGTCAAGCTTTGGGGTCACCTCTGCTTTCAGTGGGGGGTCAGACCAGACAAGGTCCCTTCCAACTAAAATTTTTCTGTGACTTTAAAAGATTCCAGGAGATTGTAGCACCCAGTTTAGTAAGACAAAGAGAAGATAAGGAATGAAGAAATAGGAGTGGGACTTGGAGGAAATGAAAGAAAATCTTCAGCCTTTTTAAGACAATATGGAGACTTGATTTATTTCACATTCTATCTACAAAGTGGACTACTGCCCTTCAGGTAAAGTGAGTGAATCCAAGTGCTACAGCTTTCGTTTCCATGAAACACCAAGAAATATGAAGATGTTTAACTAATGGAAATAGTTAAGCTAAATGCAGCTGATATCATGTCATGGAAACCAGGATTTGACAGAAAAAAACTCAAGTACAAAATAATATTTTATGTCATAATAGTTTTGGAATAAAACTATCCTGAGTTAAGCAGCAATAAAGAAAAAGAAAAAAAAAATTCCAATATGGCCAAAGACCAGAGATCCTGACCCACTGTCGAGTAAGAGCAGCTATTAAAGTGTCTCACAGAAGAAATGCCCAGTTTGATTTCTCCTACTGCAGAGTCTCAAAGGTCACCAAATCGATCTGAGTAAGGTTTACAAAAATGTTGCCTTTCAGGCGTCTGACTGCCTCAGCTCCTGATTGCAAGCCCTGGCTCTCTAAGCAATGCATTCAACTTTAATCCCATCGGCTGGTCCTGCCAAGAACAGAGATAAATGTAATTGACACCCCAAAGAGCAGAAAGGTGCTTCTCTCCTTAGGAGAGTGGGATTGGCTTTCTCCCCTAGGGGACACCTAGTTAGGAGAGAAGTGTTTTCTAATCCACATTCTGTCGGTCATCCATATCCCTACTCTGAAGAATTTATTATATGGAGCCAAAGAGTGAAGTAAGTGGTTCCAGAAGATTGGCACTCTCCAGATGTATGGCAGCCTGCTGTCAAGGTCACTGTCATGGACAATGGGACAAAGAATTAACACTAAAGCCACTCATCAACCTGACTGAAGACTGAAATCAAGTCTGTCAACACCACTGTTGGCACCTTAATTGCCAGATTACTGGATATTTAGGCTGCTCCAAAATGAGATCACATTCAGGGTTACTGCTGAGTCCTTCTGTTGGAGTAAGGACTCCTGCATTTAGGCTGTTATATTTAGGTGTGGGATCTTTGGATGCTGGCATGTATCCATTGAATTAGTGCTTAAACAGCAAACCTGACACACTCAGGCTGCAGTAGACAACCTCTACGTATTCTTACGGGCAAACCAGGCATTTTTTCTAACTCCAACACATGGAGTTTGCTGGGCTTGTTGTGTATTTGCAAGCGACAGCTACAGTGAAAGCATGTTAGATTTGACCCTTCTGGGAAGTGCCACAGCTACTGTGGGTTTACTACAGTGTTTGGGATTTCTGAACACCCTGCTGTCTGCTTAGGACTGAATGCTGGGACCAGAAACACTTGACAGATGTCCAATATGTCCTTTAAATTCTGCCCCAAAAGGCTGCATCCTTGGGGCCCTGAAGGCCTGATTACTCTGCCTTAGTTGTCAAGCCCCATTGGAGGTTGCAGCAATATTGTAGTGATATTACAGCTGCAATTAAAGCACAGATTGTAAATTCAAGTGCCATAAAAAAATAATTTCATGGCAGTGAGCATTACAACAGTGCACTTGGCAGAGTTTAAATTTACTGTGTGGCCAAGAATATTATTTTCTGTTCTAATAGAGATAATGCTAAAGTGAATTTAAGCAGCTCTCTCTTAGTGGCTCAGCTGAGTGTAACTTATTTGAACAAAGCATTTTTCACTGTTGGAATTCATATAGTTCACTTGTTGATGAGATATTAATCTTATCAGGGGTGTCTCAACATCCGTGGCATCTTGCAATCATGTTCCATAAACAGAGTACATTGCTCAACCTTTGTAAATCTGCTAAGTGATATTAGTGAAGATAACGACTGCCAAATGAGCCAATATTTTCTTTTCTTAATGCTACCCTAAGTGTGGCCAATAGCAGATGCTTAAGGAAGCAGAGTGTAAGAAACAAAGGCAGAGTGTTGCTGTCCTTGATATTCAACTTCTGTCTTCCAGTGCTACTCACACGTCATCAATAAATTGTCTGGAAACTGAAAATGGCACTAAGGTTGATGGCTCTAAATCAATGTCAAATATTTATTGGAACTGTAGTAGCATCTTAAACCATGTGTGGTCCCTGTTCTGTACAACCAATGGCATAAAGTAAAATGCAGACAAAAGAATATGCCACAGATGAGTTAATTACAGATACTAATCCTGTTTATAGGCCTTCATTCTCTGGTTTTGCTCTTGCTAACTTGTGGGTCTCTTTAAGTAAATAAGTTACTTAGACAAATTTCCATAGTTTCTGAGCGTGGTCTTTCTCCTTCTGCTACAACTCTTTTACTAATTTTAAATTTCAAATCACATCCCAGGTTATATCACTTTATTATCTCGAATCTCATGTGAGATTCGAGATAATAAAGTAAATAAAGTAAAAAAATCTCAGAATGGGTCCTGGGACTGTGCCTAAGAACCAGAAGGTAAGCATACACCAGACTGAACCTTTCTTCTTTGTGCTGCTATATATGCTCCATATTTTTAGGGACAGTTCCCAGGCTCTGGCCAGAGATGCTGGCAGAGTAACCCCTTCACAGGAGCAATAGGAATCACTTCAGCACAACATCTGCTTTATCATGATGTAGTTTCCTAAGGTAAGATTCGCATTTTTCCATACTTCAACATGTGTTACAACCAGGTATCTTCAGCAGGGATCTTGTTCTCGTTCACCTTTGAAGCTGTTGCTTGCCATGAGTCTGAGGCTATTTCTTACAAGCTGTTTGTGCTATGGCAGCCTGGAAAACTTGATGAAGAATAACAAAACTTTGTTCTGTAAATACCTACATCAACTGAGTGTCGACAGTGCAGCTATGAGAGAAGATGTATTTTTTCCTCATCCATTCAAGGATTCACATTCAAAATAAAGGAAAGCTTACATGATTCTCCGTGTCCATGTCTGGTGGGTTTCCTAAACACCTTCTCCATCTCCATAGCCCAAAAAGTCAAAGGCACCTCACAAATTGAGTCAAGTGTGATTTTTACAACTCCATTTACTGTTGATGGCCAGTCTTCAGCTCTTCGTCATCCACCTACACATCTTTGTGTTTGAAATCCTTCCCTGCCCTACTTTCTGTTGCCTTTCCCCCTCTCTTTCTATAATTACTTTTCTTTCTTGGCTCTTTATCTATTCACTTTTGCCATGTTGAGCTATCTTTCCAAGTTCAGAAAACAGGAAAACACAGAAAACTCTGCAAGAGATTTGTCTTTAACTTTGTCCTCCCCACAACCAGGATCAGCAGCTCCTTGTATCACCTGAGTAAAACCAAAATAAGTGTAACACTTTTTGAAATTACTCTAGGGTGGAAAGCAGGGGGCAATTAGAAACAGCAACTAGTTCAGGGTTGGGGGGAAGTAAGTTTTCTAATCATAAAGGAATAGCTCTCTGAGCTGTCCCAGCAGGCAGGGCTTGCTCAGGCAGTAGCATGCATGAGCAAACTGGTGGCCAGCAGTCACAACACACCTTGTCTGCATTCAAAGGCCTCACGCAGTCTGTCCCTGGGGTCAGCTGAACAAGCAGGAGTTTCTCTTCACTCACTTTTCATTCAATCCAGGCTACAAAAAATAAGTGATCTGAATTCTCTACTCTCTTCCTCCTTTGCTGGTGTGTCTCAGATTCTGGATTGCCCTGCTGCAGGCACCCAAAGGAGGCTTTGCACCAGACACAGTCTCTTGGTCACTGTGCCAGCTGTGGCATGAAGGTAACTTATCACTGTGACATGGATCATCATCTTCAGAACCTGGCTTCACCCACCCTTCTCCTCTGAACATGGCACACTTAACTCCATCTCAGTTCTTCCAGTACTGCTATCCATCCTTGAGAGCATGGTCGCTGTGGGGATGGAGGCCCCAGGCAACAGAACAGTGCCCTGTTCTCACTTCTGCATCTTCCTTTGGTGAAGAGGGGTCTCATCACTGATTGCTTCAGGCTCTTGATCTGCCCCTGGCACACCAAGTTGCAATGAATATAATGCAACATTACCAAAAGGATAAACGGTACAATAACCACCAACAAACTGCAAACTTTCGAAACAGTGATTATGTCTGCAGAAGGGATTATTACACAGGTGAAAGCATGAAATGGCTGGCTTTGAAGAGAGCAAACATGAGAAATGCATTAATAGGTCTGAACCTACGAAATCAGACAGCTCAAGATAAAGTCTTTGAAGAAAACACCATTGAGGCAGGATGTTCTGCTTATATGAAAGTATATCATTAAACTGTTTAATAGAACAACAGGAAAAATTGTGAAGCAATCATTGTGAGCAATAACAAACTTGTAAAGTTTATGTAGTTACTCAGAGGGAGAAATGATCACCCTCATTTTCGGAAGCCAGATGTGATTGTGTGTCATCAGTACTTGACGACAAATCATGCAGCTCATGCAAGAAAAGGGTAACTAAAACAGAAATAGAAGGGAGAACTGACCATGAATTCAAAAGTATCAGAACTCGGAGTTTATTATGTAGTTACCCAGCAAAAGAAAGAAGCAGATTCCAACATTTTGATATGGAAAACTAATAAATAGAATGAAGAGGCAAAGTGAAGCATGAAATGAGCTGACATAAAAGGAAATAACTACAAGTAATGTTGATGTTTGATCCATGATAATAAAAATTCACTGATAAAGTGAAGAAACACTATTAACACAAATAATTAATGACTACCAATTAGAATTAATACTAAAAGAGCCTAGAGCCTAGACTGCTAGAAATAAGAAGAAATTTTATTTATGTACAAATGTGTAGTTTTGTGTTTGGGAACAAATAGCTCCACTATATGCTAGAACCTCGGTTTGACATGACAGAAGAGGAACCCAAAATATACTCTTCAAAATCACACTTTTTATGAACTGCTGACATGAGGTAGCTGTGCCAAAAATGAATATAAGCCCAAGTTGCCATCAAGAGATCTGATTTCAGTAGAGGTACAAAAATATTTTTGCCATGTAAGATCTCAGTGAAACTTTATCTGGAACATTGTATAAAATTATGAATTTAATCTGAAAAACATTCAAAGATGGGCTCCTGGAATGGATAAGAAAGAGATTTTCTACACAAGAGAAATCACGCAGGTCATGGTCCTTCTAGCCCTGTAAAATGAAAGCTGAAATGGGATAAGATTGCTGTCTACAAATGTATCACTGCAGGAGTGGTTTGTTGGCTGAAAAGGCAAGTGCTGGCACAGAAACAAAAGTGTGTATTGGAAAACGCATTAGGCTGGAAATTGAAGGACAATTAAAAGAAGGTTAGAGGAAGCAAAGCGCAGCTGTGTTAAAAATCACACACTGTCATTTTACAAAGGGGCTTCTGTGAGCCCGTGCCTGAGACAGCTGAGAACCATGAGCCCACTCAGCTCCCTTTAATCCTCTGTTCCTCACAGAGATACCTGTCTTATATTTTTTTTCAGCCAGTCTGCTGTTTCTAATTGAACAACGATTTTCACATCTTCAATACCTTTGAAGGGTCTTTCACGAAGTCTGTCCTGTACAAAAATTTGTTCTTTATAAACTGTTTTATTTTAGTCATATGACCCAGACTGTCCAATTTTTAAATGAAGTGATGAGCCGAGCCTCACATGATCAAGTTATAACTAAACCTCCATCCTTCTTCTGAAGGATCCCTTCCCCCTGCAGCACTCCTGATGGATGTCAGCCTTTCCTAGCAACTATCACCCACACATTTATCAATATACTCAGTGTACTAAACTATAATTAGTATAACTTAGTGTATGGATATGCCAAAAGGCAATGAAAAAGAAGAGAGGAAATGTAAAACATAAATATCATTAATATTAAGCTGGCAGGGCTTGGCACAGTGGCCAGTACAGTTAAAAGATGTTTTAATGAGTTTTTTCTCAAAATAAGATATATGAAATTAAGTTTCATATTCAGATCTCATGGTGGGTATTTCTGCTGCTTTTAAGTGACGTGGCAAGGACACAAAAGCAGAAATAGTGTTTGTGTTTAGTCATGCAGGAAAAGATAACAATCAGCCAACAGAAAACTTGTAAAGTTCAACAAAGGAAATGCAAAGTCCTGCACTGGGGAGGAAAACCCCGATGCACCAGTATAGACTGGGGATGAAGTGGGTGGAAAGCAGCTTTGTGGGAAAGGCCCTGGGGATGCAGGTGGCCAGCACACAGACTGTGAGCTGTGTGGAAAAATACCTGGGCAGGGGACAGCAGAGACACCTGTCTCAGTAGTGTCCAGTGATAGGAGGCTACAAAGAGAAATATGTAATTTCTGCCCAAACAAAAGAAAAAAACCTTTTCTTATTATTACAAAGGAGGTGAAACGCTGGCACAGGCTGCCCAGAGTGGATGTAGAGTTTCTGTCCTTAGACGCTCAATGCCCGGCTGGACACAACCCTGATGAACCTGCTCCTGCTCCAGGCACACCTGCTTTGGGCAGGGAGGGTGGACTAAACAATCTGCCGAGGACCATTCCACCCTATGATTCAGTAATCTTTACTGAATATACCTTGTAATCCTAACAGCTGCTCCCAAACCCCAAAGAATTAGCACAATCTGATGGAAAACCTAGAAAGGGTAGCAGAATGCATTCAATTGCAAACAATATATTTGTTACCCATCCTGTTGGCACACTGATATTTAATAAGCAGTATATTCATGGTTGGATTAAAAACCACTCAGATCACTAAATAAGTGTCCTCAATCAGTTAATTAATTAGTAAAAGATGAAAGAGGCACTTGACAAAAAACTGTATTGACTCTTTGGAGAGTAAAATCACAAATTTTCTCTCATGAGGTGTTTGCCCTGTTTTGAATCCAAAGATATCTTTAAATGCACTAACTAGCTTTAATCCACAGCTAAAAATAAGTTCCTGAACTTTTCCTAAACTGGTTTAACTAGTTTTGGTCAGACCCTTATCTTTGAACCATAGTACCTCAAATTAGAAAACAAACAAGCTTTAACTGTGTTAGCTACTGCTCACACAGAGGCAGGTTCTGAGCTTCCTTAGGACTGTTTCTTTCTCAATGCATCCTGTACAGCAGTAAGTTTGCAAATTCCAGCCTATATTACTGTGCCTGGAATGCACTGCAGCTTGAAGATGCTCATTGCATCACAAACGCATCCTTTATAAACCCCTTTTTCCATGTGGCTGTTAGCTCCTACCAGCGTGAGCACAAATGAAATATTACAGGAGTCTAAGCTCACTGAACAGAACCTGTCTGTGCCCTTTCTTCTGGCAGCACAGAAAGTGACATTTCTCTTGACTAATCTTGTAATTAAACGGGCTGCCTTGGAATTGAAGTGAGCATCCCTTCATAAGTAGCTAGACCATGTAAACATGTGTCTTGGTTTATGTAAAACACTTACTTCATGGTGTGTCCACAGGTGACTGAAACAAAGAAACAGGACTGCAGTTTGCATAAAACCAGCTCTGTTCCTCAGGCATACAGTGTATCTATAGGTACAGAGTGTATGTATTTGTAAGAAGTGAAGAGAAACAGTTTCCATATGAACACTGTGCTCCTGTAGCATGGCTGTATCTCCTGCTGATATTTGGTGGCTCAGGCCTGGCACTCGTCCTCTCACACTTCTGCCAGTGACACCTCTTAGTCCTCAAAGCAAGGAGATTGGGCAACCCTATCCAGGCAACGGGTGCAAAATTAAACATTTCCATGAGCTGATCAATAAAGGATACAAAATTGTTACAATTGTTGGCCTTGCTTAAAATTGGAGAGATAAAATGACGCAGTCTGGAAAGCTCTAAAAGATTCCTGTGAATTAAGTAACTTGCTAGTACTGCTTAGGGAAGTGGATCAATTTAAAGATACGAATTGAATCTCTTTTTTCTTTTTTTTCCTTTTTCCCTGATAGTGAGCATTCAGGTGTTTGTCTCACTCTCATGGGTAACAAACCAAGATTTTGCCTTGCAAGCACTTGCAGTTATTTACCTATAGATCTCCACAATCTCGTGTCATGCTATCTCTGTGCTGGGTAATAGAGTTTCAAATAGGGTTGGGTTGTGCTTGGGTTTTTTTTAAATAATTTATTCAGCGTTCCCAGACTAGGCCACATTGGTGTTGATATCTTCTCTTTCCTGCAATGAAAAATTCACAGTGCTACGTTGAATAACCAGTTTGGTAGGTTCTTTGAGAAGTAACCATATGTTACTAAATTAAAATGCAAATGCATCATGGTACTGCGTCACTGTGATGTTTTCCTGATGATAAATAATTTTGGAGGGATAAATTAATTGTGACTTTAAAAGAGTAATCTTTAAAAAATCTGATTTGCTTTATTATTATTATTATTATTATCCAACATTTATACTGAGAGCATCAGTTAATCCACTGTCACTGTATTATAATTTATCATTAATGGACTACAGTGATCAGAGGATATGGTGTTGATTAGAGACAACATTTAAACCCCTATCATTTTTTAGCTGTTTTCAAAAACCAGGCTGGACAAACAACACTGCTGTTCCCACCCTAAAATACTGCTGGGATATTCCCCATGACTTCGTTTGGTGTCATAGACACATCTTACTGAGCAACTTCTGAAAAATGTACCTAAATTTAACTGCTGTAGTAATCTGAGAACCTTTAATTTGCATATACCAACTAGACATTTAAATTATTTTTTTTTCTTAGGAGTTCATGTGCACTGACTGCAATTCTGCATCTGTGCTGCAATGGAGTCTTCTTTTCATGGGAATCTGAAATGGAAAAGTCTCATCTCACAGTCTGTAGGGCTGTCTAACACGTGAGGGTTTCAATACAACAAAAAAAGGAACCCTTGGTGTGTAAAGGGGTACAACAAAATGGGAAAACCAGGACTGTGGGAGATTTGGACTCAAACCTTTGCCCACCTGAGTTGGTTTTCCTATATGGCTGAATGATTGGATGATGTCCCAGCTTCAGTGAGCAGGTGTTTTCCAAAGGATAGTCTGTGCAAAACTGTCCACTAGACAGTTATGGATATGGAGTTTGCAGTTATGTGAGTCTAAGTGCTCTGTCAAGAAGTACCTGGGTACCAGGTGTAACTACTATGGGATGAATAAATCATGAGAACACACATCTAAAAATAAGTGCAAAATAATTGTTGAGCTGCTGTGGAGGATCTGAGCAGAGCTCTCATTCTCATGGCTTGGGTCAAGCACAAACCATTCTGAAAAACCAACCTGCCCTTGCACAAGCCAAGACTGTGCTTACAACAATTCTCATATAATACCTTATTTGTACAGTAATCTGGATAGTAAAGGTTGCACAAGTTTATATAGGGTGTTTCCTAACTTTTAAATGCCTCCCTTTTTTTTTGTTCAGCTGATGCATGTCCATCTGTGCAATATTTAGTTGTGAAACCAGTGGCATATGGTGGCAGGGCATGGCATCATGGCACCAGAGCACCAGGACATCACGTTGCACTGTTTGGAAACAAACGGTGAGGTAAGTGGAGCGCAGTGACTTTTGCACACAGATATGGCAATCTGATGGTCTCAGCACTGAGCTCAGTGCCTTGGGGGTTGCAGCAGCAGTGCGGGGTTGGTGGCTGGGCCTGATGGTCCCAAAGGCCTCTTCCAGCCTTGGTGACTCCGTGATTCCACGATCCTTTGCCATTGGCACGGCGTCCTGCCGCATTTGCCCCGCGGGCTCAGGCTGCTCCGAGTCCTGCGGTGCTGCCGTTGCGGCCCGGTGGGTCCGTGCTCCGAGGGCCGTGCTCGCTTCTCCCACAGCCCCAGCCGGCTTTGGACCTTTGGAGCCAGGTTTGCACCCGCGCTGGTTTGTGACGGCTGCATCCAGCCTTTGGGATACGGACACACCCAGGGAGACCCAGGCACACGCGGGGACATTGCGGGGACACCCAGGGACACGCGCGGACACTTCGGGGACTCTGCTGGCCCCTCTCGGAGCGGCCGCTCTGCCCCTCGCAGGCCGCGTGTCTGTGGTGTGTCTGTGCCTGTCTGTGTGT